>JAJJMA010154981.1:0-14412 GCA_023529015.1 Papaver nudicaule | reverse complement strand
CCACGACCACGACCTCGTCTAGAAGTTTCTCCTGTCTCTTGAGTCTCTTGAGTGTCACTGGTTTCAATATGACGACTCTTCGTGTTGCGTCGTAATTCCTCGAACATGTGCTCCGCCTCAGGCATATTGATGTGCCTAATGTGTTGATTATGTTGGTTCAGTTCAGCTTCGGTCAACCCCTTTCCTTTATCCGATCTCAAACACAACCAGTTGAGGACAGCATTCAACCGCCCCTTCTATTTTCATTAAAAAAAAACATGAGTTAGATATTTGAGTAATCTAAGTGTGAATCTTAAACAACTCAATTGCAAAATATATACTTACGCATAACTTGTACAACGAAGAATCATCATGGACGGTATTACGCCCACGTCCATCACGACCACGAGGGAGAGTGACTTCCCCTTCCTCACGTATCACTTTGGCATGCGTGAATGCAAGGTACCATTTCAGGTAGCGTTTTGTGCTCTCATGTCCAAGCACCACCGGTTGCCAATGAAGATATCCGCCTATGAAATTATTCATTCGTGCATTCCAATGTTCGTAAGAGGGCTCTGGTTTGTATTTTACGACGATACGCCCAATGTCAGCACCTGACTTATCACGATCCACTTTGAATTTTGGCTCAGCTGGACGATCTTGAATATACCCGACTTGCCTCATTATTCGGCTCGGGTCGTACATTGTATGCCCAAGGGGGTGCCACAAAGGACCATTGTACATACAAATTGGTTCTCTTGGTGCCATTTTTCCCTCCTTCCTATGGTCCATGTAGGGGTCAAAAACTACCTCATCTGCCTCCATACTGTCTAATCTTTGGCGAACGAAAAGGTACCAATTCTTCTTTCCCTTCAGCTGATCCCCCGTGAACATGTACCTCCGGCCTCTTGGTTGATCTGGTTGCCATTGGCCTTTCTTTGCCAGATCAGTCCACCTATCATTTGCTGCCATCAGTTTCGGAAAGTGTTCATATATCCACACCTGTGAAGAACATGAACTACACATAAACAACGGTCCATATATATTACGGAATATGTACTAACTTAAACCACTAAAAAACCATATATTACCTGCAGCAGAGACGTGTTGCAATTGAATTGAGCAGTTTTATCCCGGGATACCTTTCTCAGCACCGTGTTCACGTGTGACACTATGGTTGTTCCCCACGAGTAATGGTTCACCTCATCCAAGGGATGTAGTAGCTGGAGGTAGTTGGCGTTCACCCTGTTACCGGCAGACGAAGGGAATACACAAATAGCGAGGACATATAAGAGATAAGCCGCAGCAACAGCCCTTACTTCACGATCTTCCATTGTAGCACCGTCATCTTTTTTCTTGGTCCCAGGATACTCCTCTCTCAACCTTACCAGATTGAACTCCCTCTTCGGTTTGCCATACTTGTCAAGCATAAACCATGAGTTCGCCTCGTCCTCACCCCACCCAAACAACTCTTCGCACAATTCACGAAGTCTCTGAAAAGTGAGTTGCTTTACATAGCCTTCACTGGTTGACTTGCCATCAATTTTGACCTGGAAAGTATGATGAGCATCTTCAGGAGTGAGCCCCATCTCCCCGAACCCAAAGTGCATGGTGTCTGTCTCCGCATAATACCTCTCACAGAATGCTGATACCGTCTCGCTGTCATAGGCGATAACAGAGTTATCCACGATTGGCCTCAGACCGGAGTTGTCAACAATCTCTATGAACCTTTCGCATTCACCTTCAAGCGGCCAGTTGCCCATATTGCGGTACGCCGTTTGGTGCCTCAATATTCTAGTGGCATTCGAATGAACCTACGAGATAAAAATTTATTAATAACAATCAAATTAGCTAAACCTATCTAAAATTATAAGCAAGGGACGGGTATATTACCATGGTATGGCCGACGAGAGCAACTCTGGTTCATCTTCCCAAAGAGAATCTTTCGTGAAGCGGAGGACGTGGATTACGAGTCCGGTGAGTATTTTCTCGTAGCTTCGTTACACCTATACTCTTTTCTTCTTTAACAAGGGTGGTAGTGCTGCAGTGCAGAGTTATGGTAACCTGGAGCCGAGGTCGCTTGAGCGCAGGGAAGTCGAGTCTCGAGGAGGTTCCTATATCCGCTCAGACCCCAACAGGAGATTCTGTAAGCCTTTACCTTACTTTAGCTTGGCTTCCTTTCTCTATGCTTCTTATCGAATATCGTTCCTTTCTTTCAGGGAATGCAGCCTCACAGGAAGAAACGTAGTGTGTCTAAGAAGAACCAATCTGTCCAGAGAGGTTCTCCAACCTATTCTCCGGTTTCGGTTGTTGCTGTAGATGAGGACGACGACGGTGGTACCGATGGTGTTGGTCCTTCATCTGAAGGGGTTTCAGTTCTTGATGACGTTGGTCTTGGGATAGATGAGGTCGACCATTCGCGGGCCGGTCTTCCTTTCGTGCCAGAGATGGTCTCCCTTTCCGAAGAACAGAAGTCTGTCGGTAGTTTTCTTGTGCCGACTCTCTATGCAGATCTTTATGAGAAGATTTGGCAAAGGTACGGCCATGTCGCCACTAAACAGCTGATGAAGGATACATCCCGTCATGGTGACCATGGTCTCCTTACTCCTTCCTGTGATAAAAGAAATGAGAGAGGAAAAGCTGCACGACGTAACTTCCGGGATGATCCAGAGATGGGAGAGTCGCATTGTCGTCCTGGAGTCGATGATGTGCAACGTGGGTTGGCTTCGTCAGCGTCTCGAGATCGTGAAAGTGGATCGTGCTGGAATGATTTCTAACATCTTCCCCTGTTCAAGGGCTCTTCTTCGTGCTGAACAAGACTTGGAAGGATTATCTGACAAGGCCGGCCGAATGCTGAAAGTCATCCGGGCCAAGGAACAAGCTTTGGTTGAAGAGTCAGACAAGGTTAATGAGGTGATTGAGAATCTGAGAAAGAAGAATGATGTTTTTCGACAGAGGGTGGAGATGCTTTATAAGCGAGACTACTCCTTGTTGGATGGTTTGTTTTGAAAGTCTGTTTTTTTAGAGTTTTGACAGGGGGAAAGGCTTTTAGATTTTGGAAGAGTGTTCTTGTTCAGAGCTCTGATGTTTATGGACAAAATGTACTGAGACTTTTCTCTTTTTTTTTTTTAGAAATAAAGAAACAGTTGAGCATTTTATCTGAAAGAATGAATTTTCTCTTTCCTGACCTAAGTCCCCACGTGTCCCGCGTCTCCGAGTTCACTCCAATAATCTTCCCTCGTATACGATCTCTCGACTTCTTTTGTTGTGAGGTCGCGCCTGAGTGGCCTTTTGGCCGGATAGGGCCACGTTCCGTCTCCTTTCGTCGCAGCCGTGATGGAAGGCTTTGCTAAGCCTTGGCGGGGTGTAACGTTGATCCTGCGCCTATCTGTGTGATCTTGTAGGGCTTGCTTCTCTGTCCGTGGGTTTGCGGCTTAATTCTCGCCTCCCCTCGCTGTGGCGCCATGGGTTGGGGCGCCATGCCCATGGCGTCGTTTCGTTTTTTTTTTTTTTTTTTTTTTTTTTTTTGGACGCCACATGTTGTGGCGTCATGGCTTCTTGGCTCTTTCTTTCAGGCGTAGTACGCCTTCAACCATTTGCCATTAATGACAGTCCCCTCTTTTTTTCCGTCCACGGTGACTATCTTGTAGTATCCACTCGCGGATGCCTTGGAGATAACATAGGGACCTTCCCAGCTTGGAGTGAATTTTGGTGCCGTGGCGTCTCGTTGGATGTATTTTGCCGTCTTCAGAACCAAGCCTCCCACTTGAAAGGTTCTTGGTTTTACAGCTTTGTTGTATGCTCGGAAGAGTCTTTTCCGATACATTTATATGTGCCTTTGTGCTTTGGTCCGCCTTGAGTCTAGGGAGTCTAGCTCTGTTATCCTTGAATCGGCCACCTCAGCTTCATTCCAATGGATACCGCTTGCTGTTGCGATACGGGCGGACGGTACCTTAATCTCTGCTGGTAGTATGGCGTCGGCGCCATAGATTAGAGAGTAGGGCGACGTCCCGGTGGAGCTTCGTGGAGAGATCCTGTAGGCCCATAACGCCATGGGCAACTGTTCGTGCCATGACCTCGGGTTGTCGTGTACAGTTCTGCTAATGATCCGAATCAACGTCTTGTTGGTACTCTCTGCCTGTCCGTTCCCTTGGGGGTAGTAAGGTGTGGAGCAGATGTGTTGGATCTCGTACCTTCGGAGTAAGCTCGCCACATCTTTGTTAACAAACGGTGTCCCGTTGTCTGTGATAATGTGTTTAGGGATCCCGAACTTGCAGATGATGTGCTCCTTGATGAATGCCGCGATTGTGACGCCGGTTGTGCTCTTCAAGGGTATTTCCTCTACCCATTTGCTGAAGTACTCCGTTGCGGTAATGATATACTCTTGGTTCTTCGAGGAAGGCGGGTTGATTTTCCCAATGAGGCCGAGTCCCCAGCTATAAAACGGTCAGGGGCTACTGATTGATCGCAGTGGCAGGCATGGGGTATGGATGAGGTTCCCGTGAGTCTGGCACTTGTGGCATTTCTGTACGAACGATGCTGCATCGTCTTCCATGGTTGGCCAGTAATACTTCTCATGGATTTGTAGGAACAACTTCCTCTTCCCTTGGTGTTCAGCTTCGTGCATCTCTCTCAGAACCGTCGGGATCTCCTCGTCTGACAAGCAGCGAAGTAAACCTCCCTCGTAGCTTTTACGATATAATATTCCTTCGTGGTAGAGGAACCTTCTGGATCTATTAATCAAACGGCTAGCTAGGTGTTGATCTTCCGGTATGACTTTCTCGTTGAGGTACTTGATGAAAGGTTCTCTCCATTCTTCAGAAGGCTGACACACCAAGGCCTCGGGTTGATGAGGGGGAGCCTGGCAGTTGGATCACGTCTCTTGTAGAGCCTGGGATTGTGCTTCCATCGTCGGCCAATAGTAGCCAAGTCTCTGGAGTCGTCGATACAGAGTTACGACAAGAGTTTGCCCGCAGACCTCGTCATGGACACGCTCGAGTTGTTGTTGTGCTTCAAGTCCTCCCAAACATCGGGACAGTGATCCATCTGGGTTTCTATGATACAATACCCCATGGAAAAAAAATAAGTGTTTTAACTCTTTTACCCCGAGTTTTCGTGTGGTAGTATGGTTACCTAGATCTTCGATAATGGGTGTTCGCCAGTCGTTGTCCGGTATGAGCTCGCCTTCCGCCATCCAAGTTGAGGGGGCGGTCCGTCTCCGTACTGTCACAATTTCCTCATCTCCTTTGAACTGGAGTTTAGACGCCAAGGTCGCTAAGCAGTCGGCGTGTCTGTTGTTAGTGCGTCCAGTATGCGTTATGATGGCGTCAGCGAAGTGGTTTAACAACTTTTGTGCCTCTGCTCTGTGAGGAGCAAGGGTGATTTCCTTGAGAGAGTATACTCCGTTCATCTGGTTTACCAGCAGCTTGGAGTCGCCTCTAATTTCGAGGTGAGTAGCTCCTGCTTGTTTGGCTAATGATAGTCCAAGGAGGAAGGTTTCGTATTCGGCCGAGTTGTTGGTGCATTTAAAATCCAATTTGAACGAGTGAGAGAATACTTCACCCGTTGGGGATACCAAGACGACGCCCGCTCCTCCAGTGTTGTCGCTCGGGGTGGCGGATCCATCGAAGTATAACAGCCATGTGTCTGTTTTTACCAACGTTATCTCGGGGAACTCTCCTGGTACCTCTTCGTGCAGAGTCGTTGAGTCTTCTCCCGGGAATGCTGCAAGAAGGTCGGCTACTGCTTGCCCTTTGATGGCCTTCGGAGACACACAAGCTATGTCGAACTCGGACATCTGTAGTAGCCACCTTGCCGGTCTCCCAATCAGGGCGGGTTTCGAGAGGGGATATTTGATAGGATCCTCTTTCGCCATCAGGACCACTTGGTTGGAAAGGAGATAATGTCGAAGTTTCTGTACTGCAAAAACCAGAGACAGGCAGGCTTTCTCAGCTTTGGGATATCGAAGCTCCGCGTCCTTTAGGGTACGGCTGATGTAGTAGACCGGGCATTCCACCCCTCCTTCGTCCTCTTGTGCCAACAACGCTCCGATTGCGACGTCACTCGAGGCAGTGTAGAGAAGCAGTGGTCTTCCTCGCGCGGGAGGTTTCATGACCGCCGGCGATAGGAGCAATTGTTGTATTTTGTGGAACGCCTCTTGTTGGACAGATGTCCAGGCGAATGCAGCATCCTTTTTCAGCAAGGGGGTGAATGAAGCCACGAATTGGGCGAGTCCCGGGATGAAGCGTCGGATATAGGGGACTTTCCCCATGAAGCTTTTTAGTTCTCTCATCGTTCGAGGCGGTGGCATGGTAGTAATGGCTTGGGTCTTGGACGGGTCGACCTCAATCCCTCTTTCTGTTACTTGGAATCCGAGGAACTTCCCTGAAGAAACTCCAAAAGCGCACTTCAAAGGGTTCATCTTTAGTTTGTATTCCCGGCATCTTTCGAATACGCGTCGTAAGATCTCTATGTGTGACGCCCTGGTCTTGGATTTCAAGACTACATCGTCTACGTAGTCCTCGACCTCCTTGTGCATCATGTCGTGGAAAATGGCTGTCATCGCTCGCTGATAGGTGGCTCCCGCATTCTTTAGATCGAAAGGCATAACCGTGTAGTAGAAATTCCCAAGGGGCGTCCGAAACGCCGTTCTCGGGGCGTCATGCTCGTACATCTTTATTTGATTATACCCGTTGTATCCGTCCATGAAAGAGAACATGGCGTGTCCACTGGTGGCATCTACAAGCATGTCGATATTCGGGAGCGGGAAGTCATCTTTTGGGCAGCACTTATTCAGGTCCCTGAAGTCGACGCAGCAACGTATTTGGCCATTCTTTTTCTTAACAGGTACCACGTTTGCTAGCTGTAGATGGTGAAAAATGAGAGAGGGGCAAAATTGTCAAAACACTCTCGAAACCATGTCTTATTAAAGACAGTCGCCTATTCAGGCTCATCTTTATAGCTCAGGGCGCAATCCGTTCCATGAAGCTAAACCCTCTATGAGCTCTCTCTTATAACTCTGGTGGGGAAGGTAATATCATAGAGCAGTATCAATGATCTCACCAACATATTAAACCCATCGATCAGCTCAGAGCCAGACCTCGCTTGATGGTACACGGTGGAAGATCAACAGAGATGTATCCTCATGGATTTCCTCTTAAAATACGACTCAATACACGAGTCTTGGTGCAAACCTCAGAAATATCGAAGCTCTAGGCCGGTCCAGAGCTCTCTGAGAAGCATACACCAGTCTAAGAAGGCTTAAGCGGACCCAATCCCAAATTCAGGGTGGTCTAGCGTACCATGGATAAGCATGCCATGACTTCAAAACGGGTTGTAGCGTAAGCACGCACACCACGACTAAGGCACAGGATGTCGCAAAGCTAAGCTTGGCCAGACGCCAAAGCCATGGCGCCATATTCATGGCGCCACAAGGATTATACCTTGGCCTAAAGGCCATGGCGCCATATTCATGGCGCCACAAGATACATGGCCTGTCCAAGACGCGGCCATGGGCCATGGCGCCATATTCATGGCGCCACGAGATTATTCCTTGGCCAAAAGGCCATGGCGCCATATTCATGGCGCCACGAGATTATTCCTTGGCCAAAAGGCCATGGCGCCATATTCATGGCGCCACAAGATTATTCCTTGGCCAAAAGGCCATGGCGCCGTATTCATGGCGCCATAAGATACATGGCACGTCCAAAACACGGCCATGGACCATGGCGCCATATTCATGGCGCCACAAGATAGTTTGCCCTGGCCAAAAGGGCCATGGCGCCATGTTCATGGCGCCACAAGAGGTTTTGCCTTGGCCAAAAGGGCCATGGCGCTATACCCACTCTTGGCCAAGATCATGGCCATAGCCACGCAACACTGCCTGGTTCAAAGCAACTACGCAATACTTAGTCATACGACTCCACTCAACTCAACTATGCAATATCCGCGTATCACTCACTCGAGATATCAAAAAACATCACACGGGGTGATAACTTTAGGGGTATTGGTCTGGAGGTCTACGGCAGTTGAAAGAAACTGATGGAGATAGTGGACAGTTACAAGAAGATGGCGCGAGTGGGCATGTTCCACACGACTCAGGAAGTTACGGAAACCAACGCATGTCCTCCACTCCTCCACTCTTCCACGACTTCCACCTTCTCTGTCGAGAGATCAGGGTGAGTTCAAACTATAAATAGAGGCTTCCTCTATCTTCCAAGGCAGAACATTAAGAACGTTCAGAACAACTGGAACACCGAGAAAACACACAAAGCCTCAGAGAAAAACACATGAGAATCCTAAACTCGTTCTTGCCTTGGAGATTTCCAGTCGACTTCACGACGGAAATCTTGAACTCAAACACCCAAAAACTCACCTTCAACCCGATCTCAAGTTTCTTCGCTGTTTCCCTCCCTAGACCAACCTCTATCCTCTCTGTGACCGAAGCAAGGTGGGAACGGCCATCCTTGGTTTAGGCTTGCCTTGTTCGACTTTGATCTCCGAGCACTACGAAAGTACCCAGAGACGGTACACTTGTTTTTGCAGGTAAAAACAGTTGGCGACCACAGTGGGGGATCATTCTCTCGGTTCCAGAGAAGCTTGCTCAAAAGATGGTTGAACTAAGGTCGGGATCGGATACCAAGAACCCCAACTCTTCAACAGATGGTGTTGCAGCCCCCAACAAGACACCTACCAACCCACCTGCGTCCAGCAATACGCCTATCACCCCCGTTACTCCCAACGCTCCGAGCCACACCTCCAGCAAGAACCCTCCTTCCACAGCTCAAATTAACACTGCTGCCGACAAAGGAAAAGGAGTGTCGGGAGCATTAACCATGGAGGAGTTAGCCAAACGACAGGATGACCTCGCAGAAAGCCAAGTTAAGATGTTCGATACTCAGATAGGAATCCTGGATTGTCTCAAGGTCCTAACCTCGAAGCTGTCAAGTTCACCAATCAAGGAGACCCCCGAAGCCGCTACCACAGGTGCTCGCTCAACGGTTATCCACATCCGCGATGACGAAGCACCTTCTCTCCCGGAAGATCCTCGAGGACAACCTTCCCGCTATGTCACGGCCGACGACTTGGAAAAGCTGCTACGAAACCGGGAAAGAGACGTGATGTCGCCCATTCACCAACACCAGCCACCGTACCCGCACGAAGTCCAGAGGATTGCCCTCCCCAAAGGCTACATGTCACCCATGTTCTCCTTATATGATGGGACAGGGAATGCACGCGAACACATCTCACGATTCCTGGAGTCTCTAGGGGAACACGAGTACAACCATGTCTTGAGGCTCAAAGAATTTTCGAAGTCTCTTACTGGGAGAGCTTACACCTGGTATAACAATCTCGCTCCGAACAGCATTGGGACCTGGGGCGAGATGGTGAGCGCATTCTACCGCAAGTACTTCTTCGTATCTGAGCAGATAACGCTGTCCGACCTCGGAAGGATGTTCCAGAGGCCTAGCGAACACCCGAACGACTACGTCAAAAGATTCCGAATTCAAGCCCTTGATTGCCACGATCCGAACGTCACGGAACAGCAGTTAGTGGAGCTTTGTATCAACGGGATGATCCCTGTTTATCGAGCCCTCTTGGAGAACCTCCGCTTTCAGACCTTCTCCGAACTTCATGAAGCTGCAAAGAGATCCGCCACCACTGCACCCGCTCTGCTGGAAAGAGCTAAACCCCTCAGGAGTGAAGAAACTCGTGCCACTCGTGGTGACAGGAGGCTGGTTAACAAGCAGTACAACAACAACTTGCCATCCATGGGCGCTGCCAGCGAAGGAGGGAAGAGAAAAGGAGGCGTCACCGAGGTAGCACACCCGAAACGCGCTAATTCGACTCCGGAAACTCCAAACAAGAACACAAACCAAGGAGGACCACAACAACCGGAGATGCGGAGGCAGAAGGCCAGATCAGAGGTACCGGATTACCCGTTCCCCATGGAGGAGGTACTTGAGCTACTAGACACTTGGATCCAGGACGGAGTAATCGCGCTTCCTACGCCTCAACGACCTCCTACAGCTGAAGAAGTTGCAAGCCCCAGGTATTGTCGTTACCACCAAGTTACTACTCACTCTACCAGGGACTGCTTCACCCTTAAGCGGATTTTTCAAGCCAAGGTGGAGTCTGGAGAACTGCACCTGGGGAATGAAGGAGTATATCAAAACCCTCTGCCCGTTCGTGCATTCACACTCCCAGAACAACCAGTGAATAAGAGGGTAGAGGAGATAATGTACCAGCTGTGTGAGACCCTTTGTCTCTCGAAACCACAACGGAAAGATATGTTCACGGCGCTCAACATGGTAGTAGCAGGGCAGCGCCTACCTTTCAAGGAAGTCCGCGACCAGACGATACCCAAACAGGAGCCACAAGCCGGAATACAAGGCTGGGGACTCCTCACGACCACTCGAGTATCTGATGCTGAATTCTCGAAGACGCTCATTGACCCAGGATCCCCGGTGAACATCATCTCAGTTAAGACTCTCAGAGCCGCCAATATCCCACGAAGTCAAGCTGTCCGCGCCCCAACCATCATCAAGGGCCCTGACGGAGCCAAAGTACGGACTTACGGATGGATCGACCTCCCCGTCGAAATCGCCACGATCCCAACCATAGCGGAGTTCCACATTGTCAAGGGAGTAGTCGAAAGCGACATGGTACTGGGACGCCCGTGGATCTACAACAACCAGGAGGCACTCCCCCTGGAGTTCATGAAACGGTTTGTACAGGAGAGGAACGAAGCAGTAACCACGCCCGCGGAGCCCTCGGAAACCGACGGAAGCCCCCTCAACCAAGAAGGTATTTCGTCCACCTCTCTTGTATTTGACAACCCACATGCACCGAGTCGCTGGGGACTCGCCACTACCCGAAAGGAGAACCCGGGAAAACCCGTGATAGACATCGGCACCGCTATCAGAATCTTCATCAAAGCCCTTCAGGAGTCTGGAGTTGTGCGTGACAAGCTACGCAGCGACAAGATCCGAGGAGAAGGCGAACTCATCCCTTATACCGTCCCACTCGAAGCCCAAGAGGCCATCCCGGGTTTCAGAGAATACGCGGGGATGTTCAACCTCAAACAAGAGATTGGGGAGGACGCAAACACATATATGGGAAGGTTTAGCCAGAGGGTGAAGGAACTCTTTCCTGATCATGGTTCAACCCCCGCCATACCGGCTATGGGATCGAATTCAGACTAGTAAGGTTTTCACACAAAAAAACCTCAAGGAAGGGTGACACTAAGCCTTCTGTTTATTGTATTTTCATTCCTCCAAAGCAGCGCATCATAGCGTGCAGTAGATAGGGTTTCCATAATTAGCAGATAGGATTTCCATTTTAGCCAAATTAATAAAAAAAAAAGCATTTTATTTCAATATCCCTTGAAAGACATAACCCAATCCAACCAACAGAAAATACCTACGAAAGCTAGAAAAGGGGAGGAACCCCACACTAATAAAAAATATAGCACGCCTAATCGAGAATATCATTCAAGACCCCGCTAGGTCCACCCTTGCAAGACAGTCTTAGTCGTTCCAGCTCCTCTTCCTCCTTCTGCAGCTCAGCTTTCAACTCTGCTACCTTCTTCTCTTTCTCCTGGAGGATCTCCAGAGACCCCTGAGCCTTAGCCTCTTCGAACCTATCTCGCAACCAGGCCACATTGAAACCCTTAGACTCAGCTACGACGATGGAATCCTCCCAATCTTGGACATCAAGCGGATCTGCGGAATTGATAGGTTGGACAACCATCTCGGACACCCTCGACAGCAGAACATCAACTATCGACTCGGAGAGCAACCTCTGCTCCCTCTCATGGGCAATGTGGCCGAACCTCCTCCAAATACTAGTGTACAATGTCTCGTACTTACTTGCTACTGGGAAATTACCCACCAAGACGTACCCGGATCGAACTCGACTAACGGACGAAGGAAAGGCCGCCCCAGCACCAGGATAAGGAGACTCCACGTCCGCACCACCGGTAGCCGCCTCCACAGAATCAGAAACAACTTCCTCGGTAACCGCGGGAAGACTGGTACCCACGTCGTCTTCGGAAGTCTGTTCCTGAAGAATGGGCGTTCCTGGATCATCAGGAACAATTTCGTCGAGAGCTCCAGAGGTATTCGCGTTGTCTTCCAAGTCACCCTCACTCTCTAACGACTCCGCGTTCTCCAAGACGGCATCGACACGGCTCTCGCCCCCCTGCTCCTGTATAGACGATGTTACAGTTAGGTGACATTGGTGATGCGAAAACAAATCTGAAAGAGGAAAGATCAACAAACCCCAACGAGCTCCACCTGAGTAAGCGTGCAGTCATGGACCTCGGTAAGAAGAGGAGAAGAAACCTCAACACCGGCGCGAGTTAGCTCGTCCACCTCCCTCCGCACCTCGGGACTCGCATCGATGTCTACCTCCTTCCGCATCTCAAGACTTACATCGATCAGATCATCTATCCCCTTCGTAGCCCTCACATCATCAACTGGGGACTCCGTGGAACCATCACACCCCTCCGGTATTGGACCCTACAGAAACAAAGGAGGAGGATCAACCAAAAAAGAGTGGGTGTATATCCGTATAAGACAAAGGGCTTCCACGAAGTAAAAGTTACTTACTCGAGATGGGAAGGGACACGAACTCGCCGCAAGGGAAGGAGCAATGAAACAACCCTCAGGTAATTCCATCCTGTTGCATTTAATCTTCTTCTTAGGTTGAATCAGCGAAGGAGGCGCCATCTGCCACCAGGGGAAAGAATCTTGTTAAGATAAACAGAAAAAGCAGAGCATGTACATGAACATTGAGAAAGGAGACTACCTGAGGTGTTAGAGTGAAAGTATGCCTATCGCTCGCATTCAGCTTCTTCACAAAGTTGCCCAGAACTGTCAACGTGTGATCCCAGAACAAGTTATATTCAGGAGTAACCTTTGATAATCTACCGGCCACCAAGAAGACGACTTTCCTCCCCGGATCCTGAGTAGGGTCTAAATACGTACGCAAGTCATCCCCAGGTGGAGGGAGAGAACGTTCAAAAGGCACGTCCTGATCAAATCCCATAAACCGCGCCGCTCTATCAATGTTGTACGCCTGCCTCACCAATGTTCCCTGATAGAAGCCGAAGATGAAGCCGGAAACGCTGCTACACATGAACACCTGCTGCCCGTAGTGAGCGAAGCTATCAAGACCCCGAGACCCGGAGTGCAAAACGACTTCGTCGCCTTCAGTTGCAATTTCGAATTGATAGACTCTATCATCATAGACCTTACACCACGGACGGAAGCAGACGCAGTCACCTCTGTCCAGAAAATCTATAAACCTTGCTGAGTCCTTGGGATGCTTGTCACTCCACCACATGATCCTGGCGTACTCCAAAGAATCTGAAGGAAGACCCCCTTGCGGAGCATAGTGCACGTAGTGTTCCCACAAGAAAGCCTGGAGAAAGGGGAGGTTGATGAACGATGAAACGCGACCCGTGGAAGAACCCGACATGTTCTCAGCCAGGGCACTTAGATGTGCGTACTGAGACCCAAGGAACAGACTCCCAATTGGCAAAGGCATCCCTCGCGCCAACCAAACCGCGTAAGGAACAACGGAGGACTTCAGTGTCCCAATAGGATCGTCCTCGAATATATCTCGTGACAACCAGAGCGTGAGGAATGCAGCTATGATCTTGGTATTGCTGAGAGCGTCGACTCTACCTCCAGATGAATACCAGTGACAAATCCACCTCGTGTAATTCTCATCGGCAGAAGCGTTGAGTAAATGAAGCTCACTTATCTTCGTCTCTATTTCCTCGATCAAAGCGTCGTGAAGAAACCCCGGTTGATCCTGCGGGAAGCCACCGAGCACTGGAAGATGATACAGAGATGATACCGCCTCCAAGGAAATGGTGACCTCTCCGTAGCCAGTAACAGCGGTGTTCGTAGACCTACACCAGCGAGAAGCGAATGCCACAACACCGTCGACATCGGCATGCACTGTCAACTTCCCAGATGCTTTCAATGCATGTGCAACCCCAACGCCCTCCAAGATATCATACACCTTCTCGTCGTTCAACATGGATTCTATCCAAGGGATCCACTGATCCAAAGGAGCTCTCGGACCGCGGAAGTCGACAGAGGAAGCTTCATAGTCGCCTCGTTCCAAGGAGAACCTGATGATCTCACCAGGCGTGACGACTGGAAACGGAAACTTAGTCCTGCTATTATACCTTGGAGCAAAACGAGCCCCTGGATTATTCCGACTAGTAAGCGGAGTAGCCCTCTTGCCAATATATTTGTACGCATCAAAGAACTTGTCCTCAGAACTAGGCGCAGCAGTAACAGGGAGCGCGGGAATAATGCCACTGCTTCGCTTCCTCTACAACATACAAACGGAACTCGAGTAAGTCGTCGGCACTCGTATTTTCTAATTACATAAATGCCTAGGCATAAGTACTTA
>JAJJMA010154977.1:0-10761 GCA_023529015.1 Papaver nudicaule | reverse complement strand
CAATTTGCTATCAAAATACAAGAAACTGGCAAGACGGCTAATGGCAAAGATTCCCCATCTAAAAATTCGACACATCTGTAGGAAAGACAACAGGCATGCAGATGCCCTGGCGTTTATCGCCTCAAAAATGACAGACCAAGACATCATTTTCGTCGAAATTGGCAGAATAAAGAAATCTTCGATAGAAGCCTTCGGAGAAGAGCTCGTTATGGCCATCCAAGACGAAGATGATGACTGGAGGGAACCCATAAGGAAATACCTGGAGGACAAGGAATTGCCAAGCAGTCCACTTGAACCACACAAAACAAGGAGTCGATCAGCAAATTATCGACTTTTAGATGGAGTGCTATACCGACAATCATTCCTGGGACCGCTGCTAAGATGCGTTCACCGACTGGACGGTGTGGCACTAATGAGGGAACTACACAGTGGCGAGCAGGAACTCACAGTGGTGCAAAATCCCTCGCGCAGAGAACCAAGGCACAAGGGTACTACTGGCCTTACATGCATGCCGATGCAAAAGACATATCCCAGAAATGTGATCCTTGTCAAAGATTCGCTAAAAGAATTCATGCACCAGCAACAAACTTAAATCCAATACTAAGCCCTTGTCCCTTCGCCAAATGGGGTGTAGATATCATCGGACCATTCATTCCAGGAACAGGGCAACGAAGGTACATTATCGTGGCAACCGATTATTTCTCAAAATGGATCGAGGCTAAAGCTCTAAGAAGCCACACAGGCCGAGAGGTGTTCACTTTCTTCTGGGAAAATATATTTTTCCGATTTGGGGTTCCTGCCGAGATAGTCTCAGATAATGCTCAGGAGTTCCTAAGTGCTGACGTCAGAGAATTGCTAAACCAGTATAACGTAAGACTAGGAACTTTGACACCAATATATCCACAAAGCAACGGCCAGGCCGAGGCAACCAATTAAAAAATAGGGGATAACTTGAAAAAACGAGTACTACACCACAAAAAACAGTGGTGCGAGCACCTGCACAACGTACTATGGGCATTCTGAACTTCTCGAAGACGTGCAACGGGAATGACTCCATTTCACCTAACATATGGAACAGAGGTAGTGCTGCCTACAGAAATAATGATACCAACGGATAAATACAAAACATGGGAGCAAAACCTCACCGCAGACTTAATCTACGCAAAGCTAGATGACCTCGAAGAAGCTAGAGAAAAAGCTCGGCAGCACACCATCAACTACCAGCAACAGCTAGCGCGAGGATACAACAAAAAAGTAATCGAAAGAGAATTCCATCCTGGCGAAATGGTATTGCGAGAAATCCCACCTTACCAAAAGGGAAACGCAGGAAAACTAGAGCCAATATGGGAAGGGCCATTCAAAGTAAAACAAGTAGCAGGGAAAGGTGCATACAAACTAATCGACGAAAAAGATGGGACAGGACTCGGCAATGCTTGGAATGCGAAGTACATAAGGAAATACTATTCATAAAAATATTTCTGTATCCTTGAGTAAAAGAAAATTATTACCAAACTTTGTACAACCGTGTCTCGAATCAAACTCCAAATTCTGCTAAGGCAGGCAAAAGCCTTGCTCCAAATACGCAGACCTCCAAAGGCTCTCACGCCATAAAACCAAACTGGCTAGCAAACGCCATCTCCCCTAGTGCCTCAACGCAAATGAAATTAAAAGGCCTTAACGCCAAGGCCCAGACGCCAAAAACATAAAAAGACCTCGAATAGCAGGCACAGAGCTGATGATCATATAAGCCGTAAGGTCCCTGTGAGCTATATGACACAATCCTCTACCCACAAGATACCCCGTTAGCGGTGGGTACTTTGCATCTAGGCTACATAAGCTAATGATGCATTTGGGCCCACTACCACACGACCATGAGGACCTCTCTTTCTGAGGCGTCGAGGGGACGATAAATGGGATTAACATCCACCTCTAAAGGTGGATGGAACCCCGAGGCAGCTGATTCGCTCGTATTCATGGGAATAGCAGGCGAATCACGCAGCCGAGGGACCTCCTCTAAAAAACAAAACATAGCCTCGATGAGGGGCTATCGAGAAACAGAGGGGTCGAATTCTAGGCTGCGATAGGAGAATAGTACTTGTCTAAGCTCCAGCCTTGACTGACACTCCCCCATTGTGTTACTTTATTATCAATGAACAATCATAGCAGCTACTCACCATAAGTTCCTCACTGTACTTGGGATAAATGGATCATCAGATATACCACCATATTCTCTTGAAGAATACTTGGTATCCTCGATATCCACCCAACATACCGAGGCAAATCGGGTACTTATGACCTCGATAGCCTATGTTTGCTTTAAAACAGGCAAGTAACTAAAAGCCTTTGGGAAGGGTGATCCATAAGCCCCCACTAGCTTGGTTTACTATCTCTTACATCGAAGTAAGCCCTGGAGTTGCACCTCGAGTAACCGTAGGAGCCTAGAGCATTACAAAAGCAACTTTGTGTTCCGAATCACGAGTCGCTCAATAAACAGTTTACGCTAAGAAAATTTGCAAACGCAAATAACTTCATTTCACAAAGAAAACAAGAAACAAGAAACAATAAGCAAATGGTACATAATTCGAGAATGAAACAAAAAGCCAGCCTCGCAAGGCACACGCAATACAGAGGCAACAAAAAAAAATTATATGAAAAATACAACAAGATAACAGAAGGGATGGACCATCTTCTACTGAGTGTCTTCAAGAACCTCCTTAACGATGGCATCGTCAACTTTGGGAGCATCCTCGGGGTCATTCTTTGCAATGGGATTACCAGACCCGCCATCATCCTTTGCATTCTCAACTGCGGGAATACTATCCATGACAGTTTTAACAGCTTGGCCACCAGTTTCGGCGTCCTTTCCAGCCTCGTCGCCAGAAGCTTCGACAGAACCCTTCGAAGATTCCTTTGTCGAATCCTCGGTACCAACATTCTCATCATGGCCCTCTCCTTTCTTCTCCATCCTACCATCACCTCCCTCACCCTGCTCCTCGCCATCTGGCTGGTTATTACCAGAATCCCCCATCAACTCATCCCCTCCCCCCACATCCTCATCATCACCATCAGTATCAACATCTTCACTACCCACTTCTTCAGACTCCTCAACCCCGGCATTCTCCTCTCGCAACTGCGCTACTATGTCCCGAACATGTTGGATGGAAACTAGTTCTTTATCAGAATCTAATGAAGCATCGGGATCGTTCACACCAAGGCGATAAAAAGGAGGCCGCATACCGAATTCCCTGAGCAAATATCGACCATGCATACGGCTGAACAAAGCTTTTCGATCATCCTCACCCTTGATATGTTCATTCAGTCTCAAAACCTCCTCATTTAGAAGCTTGATCTCGCCATCCTTTTCCTCGCGAGCATTTCGCAAAAGCCCAAGCTCATTATCTTTACTCTTCAGCTGTGTATCCAGCTGAGAAACCAGTTCGCTCTGAGTCTTAAAGTTTTCGGAAAAGGTGTCTCGTTCCCCGACAACTTTTTCAAGCTGCTCTTCCAAGTCTCTTACATTACCTAATACCGAGCAAAACCAAAGGACGTCAATTACAATACTCCAACAAAGACATACGGAAGAAAGTTCGATAGCCAAACAACTATCTCACCTCTACTCTTCTCGAGATCTCTCGAAAGACTGATGTTCTCCTGCTGCACACGAAGAACTTCTTGATCTAGACGAGTAATCTCAAGCCCTTGAGCACGAGACAGCTCCAGTAAAAACATCGTATGGTGGTGGTACTATCACAATAAAAGCAGCACACAATTAGGTAAACGAACCACAACATACAATGGATCAGTCAAGAGACACCTACGGCTTCAACAAATGCTTGATGCATAGTCCACGCCGAGGCAAGAGTTTTTCTATCCCAGGAGCCAGAAAAAGCTTGCGAGACAAATTCGGCAACAGAAGGGTTGAGCTGATGATTCTGAAGATCTTTGGCATACGCCATCAGGTGATTGGCAATATCTTCAACGTAAGGACCAGGGATGGAGCTCCGCTCCACCAACTTCTGAACCTCCTGCTCCGAATAAGATCTCTGAACGAAGCTAGTAGGAACCGAGGGGCCGCCTATAGAAGGCTGAGATTGCCAACCCAGCGAAGCATCAACCAAATGATCATTTGAACCATACTCGTTCAAATTCATACCAGACTTATGAAGATTGGACTCAAAATTAGCAGCGGTGACATCAGCAAAAGCAGAGGCAGCGGGCTCCTTGATTGGAACAGCGTCGTTAGTAGGTTTCCCCGAAGCCAAACCTTGGGAAGAATGTCCGAGGACATGACCTCTTTTATTCCTTTTCAAGGGAGGAACGCTCTCATCCTCCTCGGTCTCTTCGTCATCCACATCCTCGACAGAAACATTCGAAGGTACGATTGGCACTTTACCGGCGAACCTGGTGGGATACTTCCTCGAGCCCACTAGCTTCGAAGCAGCAGTCTTCATAATTCTTTTACCACCAACAACAACACTCGTGCGATTAGGATCACACAGTGAGAAATCCATCCTACCATCATTACCAGAAATCACCTCCTCAAGCTGAAAAGTAGTCAATTTGTCAGGTTCTAAAAAGAGGCAGGTATTCATACCCATTGCATAACTGAGGCACGTTGTGTTTATCACCTGACCACTTGCCCCCTTTCCAGCATCAGTCGGCTTCGAGGGTCTTTTCCTCTTCTTCGGTTCAGCAACCTCCCCTTGATTTTGTTTTTTCTGTCTCTCTTGCTCCTCCTTCTGAGGAAACAAAGAACTACAATAAGAAAATGATTGACAGAAACGTCTAAAGAGAAAACAATCATATCATACCTTCGCTTTACAAGCGGCGATCCTTTCCTGAGACTTCTTTTTCTCCTCCGCGGAGAAGTGTATCTTGTAGAATTCAACAACAGGGAGATTGTGCTCATCCACGAAACTCGTTCGCTCAGTCTTACCCTCCTCGTCAACGAAACCAAAGAGAACTGGGCCCTCGATGATCACGGGCTTCGAGAACCACACTTCGTCGCTAGAATGGCGAAGGAGCGAGTTTGAATTAGAGCCAGAAGGGTCCACATCACCCAGAACATGTTCGGAGTGTGGCACCTTGACAAGGCTCACACCCCAAGGAGCCTTTTTCTTGAGTAAAGTCTTCTCTGCTTTATAATGCTTGAAAAAATTATCAGCAGTCCAGAAGCTTGGAGGATGGTCAGGATCTTTGGGAAGTTTCTCATAATAATACGATTTTCCTTCCGAACGAGCTACCCACTCGCGAATAACTCAGATGGAATTTTCATTTAACTGCATTGCACCACAGGGAGGAGAAATCCGAGAATATATCTCGTAAAACAAAGGATTTGCAGGATTATACAAAGGGATAGGAAGTCCGGCGCCGAGTTGCTCGCCGGAGACAATTATCTTTCTATTGTTACAATCGTTCGCAGAAATAAGCTCCGGGGACAAGCTAACCCTACCCAGGCTCTTACAGGGGAAAAGGTTTACTTTGAAGCCATAAATCTCAGCCATTTTTTCCCAAGTAAGAAGCTGAGGATCAACCATCTTATGAGGAAACTTATCACCGGCCGGAGCAATCTTTTGGGGAGCCTGAATACAGCAAAAGAAGTCAGACAAAGAAACATGAATCAAGAAAGGGAGAATACAGCAGAAGACCATCAACAAATCTTACCATGCTTGAGAGACAAAATCACGAAAGAAGACGACGAAAGCTTCGAAAACTGAAAGAAGAAAGACTCAGAAGACGGCGAAAGTTTGAAAGAAGAAGAGGTGAGAAAGAGAGAGCGAATGGGTTTAAATAGAGGATCTGGAACCGACGCAACCGATAAAAGGTAGAAACTGGCGATGTATTCGAAAAACCATTAAAGCAACGTGTGTCAGTTGAGGAAACTAAACGATGGACACGTGTCGAGGAAGGTGAAGCACCAGGAATTTTGTTCTTCGAACCTCATCGATCTTTGAACAAGAAAAGAGGCATGCTGTGGAGGGTAAATCACCCTCGGGGCCCTTCAAGATCAGAAGGACCAGGCCCATCTCGAAGGATGTCGCTGACACTCCTCGGATAAATCTAAGAAGTGACCTACCACTGAAGTTCGATAAAAGAAGACTCAGACAGACCATCGATGGATAGAAAAACAAAGCCATCTTCGGAGTACTCCCCGAAGGAACCGCCTTACTCGACAAGCACTGACACCACCACGATTGAGTAGTTTGTCTTATTAGCTGTAAACCACTTCAGACTCGGCCTATATAAGGCGAGCTCGAGATCATTTGTAAGGGTTAGATTTTTGGTGTAACCTAAGTCGTGAGAGTGAGATTAGGTCAGTTTCTCCTCAAGCTTCTAAGGATCATATCCATGTATTAGTTAGCATGAAAGTCAATCAATAGTTTATGTTCTTATTTTACATATGTTCTTATATTGTTATCTTCGGCATAGTTCTTATCTACTTCGTACTCACACAAACGAATACCATATAGCATGATTATAGATCTGATGGCTGTTAGGTGTGAAGTATCTAGACAGATTTCATACTCACACATTGTTGATTCTAACCCTTGAGTGAATCCATCTCTATTGAGATCTACAAGAACTTGTTCTTGTTAGGATTCGGTTCTTGAACAAAGAACTGTACTCGGGTTGTTGTTTGAATATTGATTTATGAAATCATTCAAGTAACCTAATCAACTAGGTTCACAAATTCAAAAGTTGGTGGTATATTTTGGTATCCCCTCCTTTTTCACTAATAACAGTGCAGGCGTAGCTGAAGTCAAGAAGAAGTTGGATTATTAGTATGATGTATAAGAGGACTACTGGAGGCAGAGTGGTAAAGATGAAGCTTTGAAATATGGAGAAAGAAATACAACTTACTTTCACAAAAAAATAAACTTCTGGAGGAAAAGAACTCAGATAGACACCTTGCATAATGATTTGGGCTTATGGCTTACTGATAGAGAAGATATTGCCATTTTTTCAATATGAGTAGGACTACTAATCCCCATGATGCAACTAATTATCTTGATTACATTGTGCCTTATGTTGATGCATATAATAACTCTATGTTTACTAGAATCCCACACTACACCCAATTTGGCAGATTGCCACACAATTTAGCAACGGTAATGCTGCCGTTGCGGAATAGCAACATTAATGGGCCGTTGCGGATTTTTTGGGCCGTTGCAGAATTTAGCAACGGCGTCACGTTGCTAATAGCAACTCTTTTTTTATTATGCGTGCGAAGTAAGTGTGTGGGCATAAACACCTCCCCACACTTTTGA
Source organism: Papaver nudicaule (assembly GCA_023529015.1). Lineage (NCBI taxonomy): Eukaryota > Viridiplantae > Streptophyta > Magnoliopsida > Ranunculales > Papaveraceae > Papaver > Papaver nudicaule. Next base: position 3,493 of record JAJJMA010154977.1, on the reverse strand, counting down.
GTATGTTTTTGCCCAAACCAACTATGCCTAGAGTATTTTCCCACCCCTAACTATGAAGTGTGTGGGATGATTGTGTGTCATGGCTTAGACTTTAACCCTCCATCGATCTAACCTAACTCCTCCTCAGCCTCAAACCCTCTTCTCCTTCGTCTCTCGCAGCCATGTTCTTCTCAGGTCTTGTTATCTGGAAGCTCATGTTCTTCCGATTTCAGGCTAAAATCCCCGAATCAATACCTCAACTTGCTGATCCTTATTGTTAGAGCAAGTGTCTGAGTCATCTCAAGTGACAGCTCATATACAGTTGTCGGTTATTGTACTCTCTCTATATAAAGAGAATTACCCTACTGTAATACTAACTTCAATCAATACAACCTTTGTCATTTACATTTACTTTACTTTGCATTTACTTTCCCATATCAGATTCTTTCATGGTATCAGAGCCATGAAGGGAATTTTGATTTCTCTCTGGTTCTTGATCCTAAACTTAAACCTTTTATTAAAACCTCCATTAATGGATCACCAATATCAAGTTCAAAATCCATTGATGAATTATGATATCTCTGTGGTTTCTGATTTGGAAAGAATTGACAATAATCAGTTCAAAGTATGGGATAGAGGAAGATTTTTGACTGAGATCTATTAATGGTGATTTCGTTTCTTCCGTTGTTTTCCAAAGCTTTCTAGGTAATTTTCTTTTCAATTTTTCAAAATCAAAATCAAAATCATCAATCAAAATCAAATTCATCAATCACAATCTAAGAATCACAACCTGAAGGGGAATTTCGACTTCCTCAAACTTGTTCTTTCTTTTCTTTTGATTTCTTGATTTTCAGTTTCACTTTCTGCTTTCTGTTTTTTTTTTCTTTTACAATTCCAGTTCCGATTCCAATTCCGATCTAAGTCATTTCAATTTCGTTTTCCAGTTTCATTTTCTTAAATTTCAGTACCCGTTTCAATTTCCAGTTTTAATTGTTCTGTTTTTCCTCCTTCTGAAATCTTTACCACCGCCACTAAAACATTACGTGATTCACTTTTCGCTTCCGTTTTTCATGTCTTTATCATTTTTCAGTCCATATCTCAGCAGATTTTTCATCATCGATTATTCAGATTTCGTTTAACATCCGTCTAAGATTCGATTCCTCAATGAAAGAATTCTTCCGCTGCTATGATAAAGTTTTGCTAATGGTTGTTAGAACACTTCGACTGATGACAGTCAAAATTCGGATGAAGATTTTATTATCCAACCGTGGATGATGAAATTCTAGTTCTCATTTATCTTCAATGAATCCTTGGATCTGTGACTTCTATTAGTCATTTCAACATCTTATCTTCTATGGCTCAGTTAGTGGGTTGTTATGTGATCACTTTGAGGAGGAAGATTCTTGAAGACAGTATGTTGTCGGTGGTCATCTAAGTTTGGTGTTACATCTCATATCATATTCCAAACCCTTACCAGATCTGATCGAAAAAAAATCCCTAATTCAAATTTATGTAAACCTAAAAAATCGACACCTCTTTTGATTCTCGTTTATAAACTTATTCCATTCGATTTAGGGTTTTCAGTTCATCAATTCGAGTTATGTTTATGTTATTTTCATCTTCTTTCATGTATTCAATTCGATTTAGGGTTTAATTTTTTTTTTTTTTTGTTGATGAAGCAGTCGGTGGAAGACTCAGTTCAGTTGGATTTCTCAAAGATTACTGGTATAACATCTCCATTCCTTTTATATGATTTGAAGGTCAGTTGGTATTACTTTGATGTTGGGGTTTCTTTTTAGTTGGATTCTTAAAATACTTGTGTGATGTGTTAGGGTTTCTTTTTAGATGGTAATTTATGATGGTAATTTACGTGATTCCTTGGGCAGTTTTTTGTTTTAGCCTAATTGCCCCTTTGAAATTGCAGTCACTCTCAAGCTCCTCCTCCTCCTCCTCCTCCTCTGAATTCAATCAGGTAAATCCTTCATGTATTTCATCAAAATGTTCAATTGTCCAGTTTTGGTTTATAGGTTATTCGAGTTCTGGGTTTTACCGAAGAAAAAAGGGTGTACTTTCACACCTTTAAAAGTGTTGTTTACATGTTTGTGGAAATGCCTAAAAGAAGAAAATATTGTTGACATGATAACCGAATTTTAAAAAACAAAAATTGTTTGAAAAAAACTGGGTTTTAGAAATCGATTATAATGTTGTTGTTTGATCCGTGCTAATTTCATAAAAATCTAAATTGATGCAGGTATTGTCGAATTGTTAGTGAAATGCAGCCTATGCGGATGATGAATCCATATCAACCACCACCTAGAGCACCTCCGCCTTGGTTACTGATCGTACAATTTTGGAAGGCGGAGAATGTACACAATCATTTGAAGTAGTTGGAAGATACTATTGACTTAGCCAAAGCAGTGTATGTATATTTGGTGATGCTTTCGTAACGAAAATGTTTCTTTGTTTTTACCTTTAAAAACAATGCACCGTCTCTGGGTACTTTCGTAGTGCTCGAGATCAAAGTCGAACAAGACGAGCCTAAACCAAGTCAATGGTCATTCACGTCTTGCTTCGGTCACAGAGAGGATAGAGGTTGGTCTAGGGAGGGAAACAGCGAAGAAACTTGAGATCAGGTTGAAGATGTGTTTTGGGTGTAAGAGTTCAAGATCTCCGTCGTGAATTCGACTGGAAATCTCCAAGGCTAGAAGTGTGTTGGGTTACTCAGGTGTGTTTCTGAGGTTCTGGTTGAAGATATTCTTCTTCTCTGTTGTGTGTTCTGTATTCTGTGTTCCTTGCCTTGGAAGATAGAGGAAGCCTCTATTTATAGTTTTGAACTCACCCTGATCTCTCGACAGAGAAGGTGGAAGTCGTGGAAAAGTGGGGGAGTGGAGGACATGAGTTGGTTTCCGCAACTGCTTGAGTTGTGTAGAACATGTCCACTCGCGCTATCTTCTCGTAACTGTCCACTATCTCCATCAGTTTCTTTCAACTGCCGTAGACCGCCAAACCAATACCCCTAAAGTTATCCCCCCATGTGATGTTTTGATGTCTCGAGTGATACGCGGATATTGCGTAGTTGAGTTGAGTAAAGTCGTATGACTAATTGTCATGTCCAATATGAGTGTGGTGCCTCCGGGACACGAGTATAGGAGTGGTCTTGGCTGTTGGCCAAGACCAGGAGTGCATAACACCATTGGCTTGTAGCGCTATGTCTTATGAAGCCACGGCCTTGGCCTTTGGCCAAAGCCAAGTAGACTTGTGGCGTCCTTCGCCACGGCCTTGACCTCTTGGTCAAGGCTAATTTCTTGTGAATCCATGGTGGCCCATGGTTCATGATGCCATGCTATGTGGCGTTATGGCTTTGCCATCTGGCCAAGATCAGCTTTATGGCAACCTGTGCCCTAGTTGTGGTGTGCGTACTTACGTTACAACACACTTGAAGTCATGGTGTGTTTATCCAAGGTATGCTAGACCACCCTGAGCTTGGGATGAGGTCTGCTTAAGCCTATCTAGG
>JAJJMA010154970.1:0-17610 GCA_023529015.1 Papaver nudicaule | reverse complement strand
GGAAGGAAACCCAGCCAAGTTTACTTTCTACCTTCTCTGGAAAACGACTACTTCTTTTGCCAAAACAAAGAACAAAAGTGCCCTTGGGTTAATGTCATCATCACTCGTCCCACATCTAACAAATATCAGCTCAGCAGTCACATAATAATTAGGTATTTTCCTTAGCTTGTCACACATCCACAACACATAATCAGCAAAATCTGTGATTTAATTGGCACTTTTGGACACGGAATTAACTTGTGTAAATTGTCTACTCTTGATTATATTCAGTCTTGTGGATACTATAGAGCTAGATTCCGTTTCTTCTTGACCTCATCAAATCTGTCATATATTCTACTAAATTTTTTCTATTTTTCACCAAAAAAAAAAAAAAAAAAAAAAAAAAAATTATTTATTTTTTAATATTATGCGCACAGTCACCTGGGGTTCTTCGTACAATGGTACAATGATTTGATGAATGAGAACCGTTTGATCAGATGAAACCATCTGATATTAGATAGCTTGTGTTCTAGTCCATAGATGATGAAGGAGATTCGTAGGCCCCATAAATAAAATATTCAGGGACTTGGGTCTGCGCCACGTGTCAGGGTGAGTATGGCCTATGGAGGGAAGAAGTGGGGGAGGAGATTGAGAATCTCCATAGGACAAACCAACCCAACCCACCATTAAATACTGAATAAATATGCTTCCTTCTCCTTTGCATAGTGGGAGGGAATCTTAACTTGTAAGAAAAAAAACACACACACACAAAATACCCTTTTTCAATTCTCTCCTGCTTGAATCAAATTCTTCTCTTTTTTCTCTTTCTTTCTGGCCATCTCTCCCATACTCTTTTGTTGCTGCTTCACAGAAGGGATTCAATTCTGTTTCTGGGTTTCTAAGACAAAAAAAAAAAAAACAGCTGAAGTTGTAGTAGTATTGAGTTTAGTTGACTTTACTGCTGTTTTGTCAGGAGGAATAACAGATTGTGGGTTTTTCTGTAGTGGAGGATACTTTTAGTTATCATTGAGAGCTGAAATTTATAGAATTCTTAGTTGAGTTAATGAGACAAAGAAGATAATAAGTGGGGGAAGGAAGGAAGGAAAGTATTTGTGTGGAGGAGGAAGGTAGTTAATGAGAGAGAGATATACTAGTAGAGAGGACAAAGTGACTTAAAAAAGAAATCTTTGCTGTTTGTGTGGTGGTGTTTTTACTTCTGAGACAGATGGAAATCATGATATACATATACAGACCCATCTCTGATTGATTTGAAGAAGATTTTACTATCACAAAGTGAGTGATCACCCTTTCTTTCTCCCTTTCCCTCTCTCTCTCTCTGTTCTGTTTGTTTCATTTCTTCTTCTGTTCTTAAACTGTTTGAGTTCTGGTCTCTGTGAAATGAGTTATAGAAATGATCTCTCTTTATGGGTTTTCTTCCTTTTGCTTAGCTCTGGAAAAACAAGAAAAAGATAACTTTTTTTCTTTCATTCTTTTCAATTTAATTTTGTAGGTTGGTTTGTGTTTCTTCAGATCCTTAATTTTCATGGGAAATCACAACTTGGGTTTAGAATTTGTTTAGTGAATCAAACATATATTAAACTGTTTAGATAGATTTGTGATGGGGAGAACAAAGTAGAAAGAAGGAATTAGTGTTGTTTTGTAGAATATAATCAAAGACACATATTGCTGTTGTTACTTGTTAGTTTATAAGTTACTTGATCAAGGGGTTTGGAGAGGTTTGTATTAGGTTTTCCCTTCTAAAACAATTTTGTGATTGCAGTTCCTCTCTCTCAAAAGATTTTTGTTGACGATGTTTCTCCAACTCGGACAGATTGGACTATTGAAGACTGGAGAAAGGAATCCATATTGGAAGTTCTTGTTTTTGTTTTACATTTTTTATGTTCTCTTTGGATCATAATTGGAGGGGACTAATTGTGATGGGGTTTTGAAGACAAAACCCACTTATAATGGATGATGGCAGATTTCCGCAGGATACGATGTCAGCTGCACTCTCCTCCGATCCCTCTGTCGATTTTCTCATGGAGGAACTCTTGTTAGGAGGAGGTTGCTGGTTAGAGACCACTGAAGGATCAGCAGCAGATTTCTTACAACCAACTTCCTCTAATTTCTTCAATTCGTCATATTTTTTACAACCTCCAACTAGTACTTCAGAAGGTTTGAATCTTAATTACCATCAAAGCAACAACCAAGAAGAGAGTGATGGATCCATTCTCCCAACAAGAAACTCTCTTTCCCTTGCACCACAATCAGATTCCTCTATCACAGCTCGGTATTTAAATCAGAGCACATTTCGGTCGGTAGAGTTTTCGGGCCAATCAGACGGTTATCCGGCCGAAGGAAGCTCTCAGCTGAGCAGAAGGTGGTGGAATCCAGCTTCTCACTCAGGTACCTTAACTTCGGTGAAAGATAGGCTGAAGACTGCACTTGCATACTTAAAGAATTCGCTAAGAGAAGGAGATGTACTTATTCAGATATGGGTTCCTGTAAAGAGAGGAGATAGACAGTTCCTTGTTACTGATGACCAACCATATACTACTAATGATTCCAGCTGCCAAAATCTTGAAAGTTATAGAAATATCTCTATGAGGTTTCAGTTCCCTGCTGACGAGGATTCAAAAGAATCAGTTGGCTTGCCCGGACGAGTTTTCTTGGAGAAGGTTCCTGAGTGGACTCCTAATGTTCAATTATTCAGCATTGATGAGTACCCTAGAATTGGTCACGCTCTACAGCATGATGTTCATGGGACCGTTGCCCTTCCGATTTTTGAGCGAGGCAGTAGAGCTTGCTTGGGTGTAGTTGAGGTTGTCATGACCACGCAAAAGATCCATTTTGCTTCAGAGCTTGATACTGTTTGCAGGGCTCTAGAGGTTTGTCTCCTATTCTTTGGGCATATCTGTTTTTTTTTTGCTTTTAAATTTTTTAGACCATTAGGATTTTAGTAGTTACATGAATCTAGTTATGAGTCTTATGGCTTGGAAAGATGCATAGGAATCACAGAGTTGGTGCTTGCACTTAGCCAGCTACTGGCTCAGTCCAAAGTGGAACGCGTCCAATTTACGGTCGGACAGTATCCTCCAGTGACCACTCTGTATTTTCATTCCTGGAAATGCTGTTTCAAAATTCTTTCTTAAAAAACTGAGGTTATGTTTTACTTCTTCGTCGACCACAGATACTATTGCTTTGCTTTCCCATTTCGAAAACAATTTAGAGTACGAATTTTACAAACAGGTAGTGTTCTTGTTTTCCTTTTCTCCAAATGTTCCTCTGACCAAAACCATTACATATAAGAAAAATGGGATTAAACTTTTCTTTCTGTAGGCCTTCTTCCGATAAATTCTTTTCCTTTTATGCAGGCTGTTAATCTGAGGGGTTCTAAAGTTGAAAGTCCTCCTGGACCTCCTCCCATTGTAAAGGTACACCATCCTGTTACTGTAACGAAACAAGTTTATCGATATTGATATTTCTTCTTGAAGTCATGGGTGGAATCCCTTCTCTTTAACAGGACTCCAAACTTCCCTACCATGCCATTCTGCCAGAGATTCTAGAGGTCTTGAACGCCGTCTGTAAAACACATCGGTTGCCTTTAGCTCAGACGTGGGTCCCGTGCACGGTACAAGCCAAGGAAGGATGCCGACACTCCGACGAGAATTTCGCTCATTGTGTCTCCACCGTGGATACTGCTTGCTGTGTTGCCGATGCAAGAATCAGTGGCTTTCACGAGGCTTGTTCTGACCACCACCTCTTTAGAGGCCAAGGTGTTGCTGGAAGAGCATTTACAACAAACCAACCTTGCTTTTCCAATGACATAACCACCTACAGCAAGAAAGACTACCCTTTATCTCACTATGCCCAGATGTTCGGGTTACAAGCTGCTGTAGCAATCCGTCTCCGAAGCATCTACACTGGCAAGGTTGACTATGTTCTTGAATTTTTCTTACCTGTAGATTGCCGTGACCCTGAAGAGCAGAAGACCATGCTCAGTTCCTTGTCCATCATCATACAACAGGTTTGTCGAACCTTGAGGGTTGTTTCAGATAAGGAGCTAGAGGAAGAATCTGTTCTGAATACTAGTGAAGTAGTTTTCCCTTCAGATGAAGGACTAAAAAGAGAAGAAAGAACGAACCTAGGACCCACTCCTTCTAAAGGATCTTCGGAGGAAGAGTCATCTTGGATTAGTCATATGATGGATGCTCAGCGTAAGGGTAAAGGTGTTCAGAAACAGGAGCCAACAGAAGGGTTTAAAGTAACAACTCACTGGGATAGCTCTGAGAAGGTATTGCAACGGGGGCAAACATTTGGAGACTCAAAGCAGCATCGGCAAGATTCTGGGCCGAAAGATACAGCTGAGAGCGGTGGAGATTCTTCCTTCGGTGAACAACGTAGGTTTTCAAGTGCGGGCAAAACAGGAGAAAAGAGACGGACAAAAATGGAGAAAACTATCAGCTTGCAAGTTCTCCGACAGTACTTTGCTGGGAGTCTAAAAGATGCAGCAAAGAGCATTGGTGGTATGTCATATCTTTTACAAGATTTAGAATGTTAAATCTTTCTTAGAGTAATTTTTCTATACTACACTCTCAGACAGTCTTCTTATCTTAATTTAGTCTAGTTTAGTAACTTAAGTTCTTCGTAGTATATAATTGCTTATCACCTATTATTGATCTTAGCACAACAATCATCCATTTTCTTACATTGTTTCTTTCTTCAAGAGCAGTATTTTAATTTTGTCATTTGTTTCGTGGATATTTTCAGTGTGCCCGACAACCCTGAAGAGGATTTGCAGGCAACATGGGATAACCCGGTGGCCTTCTCGAAAGATCAAGAAAGTGGGACACTCTCTAAGAAAACTCCAGGTTGTAATTGACTCTGTTCAAGGAGCTGAAGGTGCTTTCCAAATTGGATCCATTTATGCGAATTTTCCAGATTTGACCTCTCCAAATTTGTCTGGAACTAGCCCATTTTCAACCCCAAAGCCGAATGATCGATCAAACCTGTTAAACATACAATCCGAAGGTGCACGCAGTCCTCCAGCTGCATCCAAATCACCTTCATCTTCGTGCAGCCAGAGCTCCAGTTCAAGCCTCTCTTCTTCCAGTGGGAAACAGCAAAATTCTGTTATTGGTAGTCTTGCAAGTATTGAAGATGCTTCAATGGCAGAAACCCTTGGTGGTGAAGGTTGTACTCTGAAAAGAGCACGCAGCGAGGCTGGGTTGTACTCCGCAGGAGAATTGCACTCCACAGGTCAAGAGGATCCAGGGTTGTTTGGGAGATCCCAAAGCCAAAAGTGCCTCGGCACTGAGCATCTCGTTCTTGATGATTGTTTACCTCCTTTACCGAGTAACAACAATCGTGGTGTATCTCGTGATAGTAAGGCTGCCCTTAAAATGAAAGTCACTTACGGGGAAGAGAAAGCACGGTTCAGCTTGCAAGTCAACTGGGGTTATAGAGATCTACAACAAGAGATTGCAAAGCGGTTTCATATAGAGGATATGAGTAGAGTTGATCTTAAGTACTTAGATGACGACTCTGAGTGGGTTCTATTAACATGTGATGCTGATCTAGAGGAGTGTATGGACATCTATAAATCATCTCATACACACACGATTAAGCTCTCTGTTCACCACTCTTCTCATCCGAATCTTGGGAGTTCTTTTGGTAGTAATGCTCCATAATTCACTGCAGCAGAATGAATCACCTTTTAACTCTTTTAGCTGAGATTTTAGGAGTGTCAGTTCAAATGTAGATGTAATAGTTCTGCTTCTACGTCTTCATGTTGGGGAAAGTAATCACAGAGGGAATCAATGGTTACATATTACGCACTCCGATGGAATTAAGAAACTCAAAACAACAGAATCGGAGTTGGGAGTTCATGATGGCCAGACTCTGAACATTATGCCGAGGGAATGGAAGACGCTTACTGTTTAGGAATGAAATGGGCATTTGGCAAGGAAATTGTAAAACGGGTAATCCTTATGGACACCGAAGAATCTGGAACCCTTTTGAAGGTGGGAAAGCAAAAGAAAACCGTTGTAGAAGGATTGATGCGGATGGAAGAATGGATGACATAGAGATTGAAACAAATACATGTTTTGCTTTAGGATTACAACAACAACAAAACAGTTTGGGCTCAGTTTGAGAGCCTGAGAGTGTTCACAGAGAACATGCAGGAGTTAGGGGTTCCGATAGTCGTCGACCCAGATATGGAGGTACAAGTTGGTGGTTATATCACTACGATTGTAATTTGTATTGGTGAATCTTTTTTCTGTTTATATTATTAGGGGCAGAAAAAATGATATTTGTACAAACAACAAATATTTGAAAAGTCGATTATGATTTAGTTCTTTCAAAATGATGCGCAAGCAGATTTTTGAAAAGACTTGAAAAAGAAGGCTCTTTTTTATGTTATTGTGTAATCTTGTTCAGATTCTATATCAATGTGAAAATAGTATGATTATTCTTAAACCCTTTTGCGGAAAGCAAGTGCGATTTCAGCACCATAAAAGCTCCATGTTATTTATTTTGAGTTGAGACTTGAGATAGCTAATGGGGGCTGCACAGAATCTGGACTCGTTTCTGAGTTTGTGACCCACCCTACTATTTGATCAAAGCTACGATCTGAGAAACTAGAATGTACAAAAATGTAGTACTAACTACTAACCGCTTCATGCTGATGTTCTCCATTAGGGCCTTTGGTCAAATAAGGCAGATAGTACTAGTACTACGCCACACACAGTACAGATCTGGTCCAGTTCTGGCTTAATCAATTCTGCAACTACAATAGCGTGCTCGTGCAATTTCCAACTGTTCCAATAACAGAATTAGGCCCTTACAACTGGAAGCATAACACAAGACGATGAAAAAAAGGAGCAAATTCGGAAACTCCACCATATGCAAACTAAATACATTTGATTAAAATATGTACTTCGATTACATAAAGAGGGAGAAAGACCTTAAAGTAAAGCGTACTATCTACTAACATTATACATGGTGAGATAATAAATTACACATTTCCACCAATAGTATGTTTCATCAGCTGATCTACTACGTCGATGTTGATGTCCCCCCTTCTGCTTGATTCTTCTCGATCTTGTATTTTGATGGTGGACCACATATGCTTAACAACACCTGCCAGAATACATAAAAGCCGTTTACTATAATACTGACCACACCCTAGCCACTATTGTAGCAATAATAATCTTTTATTTCAAGATTCCTAGGTTCAAAATGCCGTAGTGGGGAGTAAGATCTACAATCCACTGATTTCCTTCACCACAATGATCTATCTAAACATATGTCATAATCACTAACTCTATCGTATAAGATTTCTTTTCTGGGTAGGAAAAACCAGGTAGCCAGATACTATGATGAAGAAGGAAGTCGAATGTGACTTACAGGTAGAAAGACGAGGCCGTGCAAAAACCCAATAAGAACCAATGCTAAGTACATTTGGAAGTAATAAACAACAAAAACTTCTGATTTTGAAAACCACAGGACTATCACTCCAACAAGCTTCGTAAGTGTGATTCCACTGAACAGAAAATGAAATGGTAATTGTTAGGCACGCCAGCTAATTCAACATGGAGTCAGTCACAGAGATTTGGTGAATAAACAGGATATAACCTGAAGACAGAAGCACCCATAGTACCAAGAGCCTCCTTGGCTCGTTGCGCTCTATCCCCTTTGCTTACCTGTGCAAAGAGAGCAATAAATAATATTAGTTGTTGAGAATGGTTTTGATGCCATGAACAGAGGGTTTTGACTGAGAACATGATGTCAATTATAAGGCTATCAGATTCGAAAGAAAGGAGTAGTGGGGTAATACTAACCGAGAAAGCATGTGATATGTGCACACAGAACTCAACAGCAATCCCTATTGCCATTACAAGGTTTACAACCGAGATCGCATTGAGTTGGATGTTCAGAAGCGCCATAACACCCTGCAGAGAGTTCCATTTTGTTAGTTAAATAAAAGTGCATTGTCTGAGAAAAGATACCGAAAAGCCAAACAATAAATGGAAGACAACCGTTAAAAAATATATTCCTAGACCAAAATACCTACCATGAGATCGACGACAATCATTGCCAAGACAAGTAAAATGATGGCTGAACCCCATAAACTGTGACCAAGAATGCACATAATCATCAAGTAAATAGTTATGAAACTAGGAAATCGAGATCAGAAGCATAAAGAAGAGTACAGACCTGCCGGTGATAATCAGGCAAACAACGAATACAGCAGCTGTAAAATAAGAAAATTATCAGATTTACGAAGGACTAAGAATGTGTAATAGATTCACGATTTTTCAATGCAAAAACAGTTTTAGAGCAGAGTAAACACTGAAAGAAGAACACAAACACATAACAGGTGATTTTTAAGAATGCTGACCCAGAGCTATAGCAATGTTGATCAAAGCTGTTCTCCAGATGTCAAGGTATTGTTCAAAGAAAATATAGAACATAGCATATGGAAACATTTCGATCTGCATGAAAAATGTGAAGTCAGTGTCCAATAGGAAAACAGAAAACACAAATCAAATAGAAGCAGCACGAGAAAATAACAGTACGAAGGACTAATACGGAGTTATTTACGCAAATAATAGCATTTCACTTTTCACAGGATATAATTCCCATCAGCAAATTAGTTATTTACAAGAATGCGCATCTCTTCAGTATAAAGAAGCATTCCATTATTGGAATGGACAAAATCAAAGATAAGGAAAAATGGACCACTAGTTTCCTAATCATACACACATATACCTTGTAGGTTAAAAATAGTTAGAAGTATACTAGGTGTAACCTGTGCAACGGCATAATACCGTTAAAACCTCGTCCATTGGGTAACTATTACACCCACTTAATTTCATCCATCGATTTGACGTCAAAACTCAACCATCCGGTAGCTAGAATGGAATGTATATTTATTAAATTGATAAAGCTGTACAACAGAAAGTATGATTCAAGACTTACATTCAGTGATTTAGAAACTCTTGAACTGAACTCTCGTGCAGCTCGCAGTGAATTTACGAAGTCACTCTGCAACAACGACATGCAGACAGAATTATGTTGGGCCCGAGTAATTGTGTAAATGCCATTAACGATGGTGCCACTTCTCTAAACCGAAGTAGTCTGTAGTCTTACTTGTTTATTAAGTGGTGTGTGATATGTGCGGAACTCCGAAGCTTGAATAACACCACTTTCATAACCTAATAAGATGGAACTTTATCAGTCAAGAATTCATACATGACAATTTGAACAGTGACAAATTTAAATTCTCCACACAAAGATACAGTGCACTGACCATTAAGATAAACACTGTTAGTGTAAGCCCCATGGCCCCCTTTAGCACAATCAGCAGAGGGTAGCGAACTGAGGAACCATGGGAGTTTCTCCTTAAACTGTGCTGTCGTTGGACGATCATTATGCAAATCTGAGTGACGGAAGCACTGGGCAATATATGGAATGGTTATTCAGTAGGATGTTACTTTCGAAGTTACGTTCGACACATACTGTTTACACACATGATAATCACTTGAGATTTCTGAAGACTAAGAATGAGACTAAAATTACCGTGGTACAATCTTTGCATACGGGACTCAGCCCACAACCATCATCAGGGTCTTCACAGCAGGGAGGCTGCAGATGTATATGTATTTGTTATAATAAAATTTATACGCATGAAACTCAGGCTTAAAATGAACTGGATATTTCATTTGTAGTCTAAAAAACCCTCACCTGATCATCAGGGGGACAGTAAGTCCCATTTGTGAACTTACGACAGCAACCAAAAGCTTCTGGAGACATCCATATTAGAAAGTCATCAAGCCAGGACGCTGCTGGCTTAGCGATGAAACTTGATGCAGGTACTGTTGATGCTCTTGATATCTGCAAAAAAAAAAAAAAAAATAAAAAAAAAAAAAATTAGCTACAAATACAGCTCGTGACCAACAAGTAGAGGAAAAGTGAATCTTAAATCTTTTATTAACTGAGGTGAAAACGCCAATGCATAAAAGCTACAACTTGCCTCGTTAAGCAGGGAGTTGGAATCACACTGACTGATTGAGCATAGCTGGTTTGTCTGGCCAGATTTTGAGCTGGTATAGCAAATGAAAAAATCAGACAATGAAAAATGGACAAAGATGAATCAAAAGATCATTACTAAAGAGATACCTAAACAAAGTGCGAAGTGCAGATATCTAGTACAAAATACAGTAAAATGCATAAAAATGTGGAATAAAGAGATACCACAGTTTCATGTTTTTCGTATTTCCCATTCTCCATCCACAAACCTCATTGTTATCTAAGATTTTACTTTTTCCATAGAGAAGAAAAATATAAAGAATTTGGCACTGGCACAGAGTACATCAATGCTGGAGATGTTACCTATAGTTGTAGTTCTTCACAACAAAATACAATGGAGGACCTACTCTGAGATACTCAGTAACATTATCGAAATATCCCTGCAACAATTTAAAATATCAAGGTGAAGAGCCAAAAGAATTAGTAACATGGCAAAGCTTGTGCAATTGATAAATATAAGCCAACTGCAGAAAAACATCTGACAACTGACCTGTAAATATGAGTCCCGCGGAAGAACAACCTTTTGGTCTAAACCACGTTCAATTCTTGTGCACAGTGCCTACAGGATTGGAAAAGATGATAATAAATTTACATAAGTAAACAGACTATCAAACATGAGTAAACAAGAAATCCACATCATCAAACGCTAGGAACAAAGACGGACAGAAAGAAGATATAAATAGAACAACAACTTATGTACCAGCTTAAAAGTGCTATGAAATAGTCTTTCTCATGAGAAATTGGGGAAAAAAGAAGCTGCAACTTACAATGCTTGCAAGAGCAAATCCAACGAAGACAGCAACTACAATGATTTTAACTCCCCAAAGACTAAGAATGGGTGCATGAATTTCCTACAAGGAAAAAGAAAATTCAGGAACTGGAGAAAATTATCAAAAAGAATTTGACTGCATTTTGGCATTAACAATCTATTTAAACACAACTACTAACAAACTCATTACTTCCTGAGCATACCTTCATGTAGCGAGTCAGCAATCCAGGTTGTCTCGGACCAGTGCCTATATTTTCTTGAAAGTATCCTCAGTTAAAGATCATTTCAAGAAGGGGAAACAAAACACAATTTCAAGGTAAAGCTCCACACAAGTACCTTGATTAGATTCATCAGTGGAAGAATAAAGTTTTATGCATGGGAAACAGTCAACCCTTTTAGCTTCGGCGCGTCGAAAGTCAAAAACTATCAAGGCAACAAATGCAGTAACTTGCAGAAGGAAATCCAACAGAACGGCCAATGCTGGATAAACAAAAATACAAAAGGATTGCACAGTATCAGCAGAAGAATTTTGAAAAATAATAAGGAAGATAAATGAAATTTTTGATGCAAATAATTCATTTCCTTGACCTGCAAACATAGAGAAAACGCGGCATGCCGGCATAGATATGAAACTTCCAACTGCAAATGCCAGAACCTCGGAGATACTAGCTAGTGTTATAGATGGTCCAACTTCAACAAGTGCATTACTTATTCGCTCTTCTAAAGGCATGTCCAGTGGCTGCCGTTTGACAGCATGTACCAGAATACACATATTATCCACTCCTACCTGATATTAACAGAAATATAACATCAATGTTTTAGGAAAAAAGAAAACAGCGCAACAGCTCTTCTGACTAACATAAGAGCTGGAATTAATACAAGAAACAAAATAACCCAAGATGTAACTCTTCAAAAATATGTACGAGTAATAGCACTGAGATTCCCAATATCATGCTAAGATTAGCTAGGGTTTCCAGAAGAAGATGGCATTCGTTTTTGATGAGAAATAAAAAGGAAAGTTCAACAACTACAGCATACATTCTGAGGTCATGTTAATCCTGCTTCCAAGGTAAAAGAATCTTACTGCTAAAACGAGGAAAGGGATAACTTCCATTATGATTAGCGTAGATTTTACTCCAATGGCACTGAAGAATCCAACAGATCCAAGAACCGATAGCATGACCACCACCACTCCTGAGAGACCAAGCAATACCTAGAAACCAACCCATTAAATCAACATTACATGCATAAGTCATAAGGCTGAAGTAAGACAGTTAAAAGCCAAAGGAAACTCTGCATTTGCAGCTATAGAGTTTTCAGAGACAGTGAAAAGTTCAGCAATGGAATACCTTTGAACCAATGAAAAAAGAAGATAGACGAGGTGTATCCCCCAAAGTCATCGATATGTATGCAAACATCACAATGTAGCTAATCTGAATTCAATTTAGAAAAGAATGACACAGTTAATTGGAACCTTCTCAAATATCTAAGCAAAAGTCACCAATAAAAAAAAAATGGAGTCGGGAAAGAACTGATTAGTTTTTCCTCAACACTTGGGAGGTTGGCATACAAGTCCACCATCTAGTGGGGTCTATTAAAAGAGGATTACAAAATCCTATAATCATGTGACAACCAGATCAAGATGATGCACGGCATATGCGAGATAATTGTGTTAACACAACTGTGTGAGCATGTTATCATTTCTTTAAGTTTTTCTTGGGGAAGATAATATACCGAATACGAAAAACCTCTTCTATGTACTCACCAAAATGGTTATAACATCTGCAGTGCTTTCTCTTTTCAGCTCTTCTTGGACAGAACTTTCTGATGAAAACGAAAGCGTGAGATTTTTAGCCTGAACCATTGGTAGTAGCTCTTCCTGTCAAAAAAAAATATAAAAACTGGATCAAAATCTTCATGTGCAACCCAACCCTTAAGGTGAAACCATTATTCAGGGTAGTAATTGAGTAAAAATTGTGATAGGGGTGGAGAGTGAAACTAATATTGTTGAACTATATAAAGAGACGTGCGTGAAGCGCGATATGGTGAATTTCTCTGCTCCAATAACGCTGACTAATGACAAATTCCATCATTTTCACCTGCCAGTCTGCAAATTGCCCTGGCAGAATACTGCTAATGATAAATCATAGACTAACTGTTTCATTAGTTTATGTGCTTTCCCAGTAAGACACTAGACTCAGTCCAGTCATCAAACGGTAATATATATGATACTAAAAGATAAGACATCCCTTCAACACTTAGAATCTACCTAAGTGAACAACTGGCTACGCATACACCCAGAATACATTATTATGCTGTATGAAGGAGTATAGAACATTGTACAGCATGACCCTGTTATTTAGAAGTCGAGCATCACCCAGTCTAATAGGTACAGAAAAACACTAGTACTCAATTAACCTAGTACCAGGTAAATGGAGAAAAACCATGAACCTAATAGGAGACGAGCTAGTAACCAACTCCATTGAGAGAAAAAGATGGCAAATCAGGTAACAACAACGTAAAACAAACCTTCACTAAGTGAATAAAAGCCTTTTCCCAAGCCACTGCTTTCCCATTACCACCACCTTCTTGATCAACCTTGTTTATCACTGGATAGGTTGTTACAAACGCTGAGGCCTGTCATGAATCATCACAAGGAATTAGTACTAAACCATCTGACCGCAGTGACGGTAAAGGGCTTTACCTCTAAATATTTTTTCCCCGAAAACCCTCCTAATGCTGTGCTAGGATCAAGAGGCCCCTGAAATGCACTCAGGCATGTCTGTGCAGAGCTAAATTGCTGAAGACGGAACATACAGAATACGTTAGGGGAACTCT
Organism: Papaver nudicaule; assembly: GCA_023529015.1. NCBI lineage: Eukaryota > Viridiplantae > Streptophyta > Magnoliopsida > Ranunculales > Papaveraceae > Papaver > Papaver nudicaule. The sequence continues at coordinate 3,929 of JAJJMA010154970.1, read as the reverse complement.
AAAAGTAAAGACGGGATTGATAAGTCTGGATACGTAAGCTTGCAAATATAAATAAATAAAAATTTACCTGAAAGCAATACCGAGCATGCTCAACCCCCCCATAGGTATCAAATTTGTCAGCGTCCATCTGATAATACTGTACAAGGATAAGATAGATTAAATATCAAGTGGTACTTTACGAAACTCTCGCTGAAAGGCCTACAAGAAATATACTTCAGATAGAAGCAAGTACCTGCAGGACACTTTGAGTTGCACAATCGGCGCCAATTGGCTTCATGCAAATGTCAGTTAAAGATACCACGGATCCAGAATAATTTGCACGGATGTCATCAACCTGCAACATTGAAGTAATGAAGACACTCACATCCTTGCTATTACAAATAATTACTGCATTTGACGAGCAGATTGCAAAACATGAAAGCTTTTTTTAACAAAATGCATTCTTTGGTCCACATTTCGTTACATGCTTTGCATACAAGATTCTGTAAATAACACCAACAATGGATCACCTTCTTCTGTACTTCAAAGAGTAACTGAAAATTCTCTTCTGTCACAATACTAGGTGCCTTCCCGTTCTTGGAAACTGGAACAGTTGCTAATATAAGCTGTGGAAAAAATATAAATAAATGATCACACAGTTTTCTCCTTTTAAAATCTTGAAAGAGTGAAAAATCGAGGCATCAAACTGAGATCTTAAATAATAATAAAAACAAAAAAGATACATGCGGACAATTACACCATGGAGTAACGGTGTTCCCTAAATATGACACGACTGTGATAAATATGAAAGAGACACATTATCAGAGGAGCATAGAGATAAACACAATAAAAACAAACATAAAGATGCAGCACCTGTTCAATTCTGTAGAAGGGGGCCAAGTGGGTGTCAAAATATTGTTTCTCCTCTGCCGCCTTACTTCCAGGCCCAACCCATAGCTGAAACAATTGTATTAGAACTTGAGAACACTCGATTAAAACTAAAGGAAGAACACAACCAACGGAGAACTTAGAAGGTTCTCGACAGAATGGTTTACAATTTAGAGCGGGTGATACTTGCGAAGGAAATCAATATGAAAATTGTAACAGCCTCTGCAGACTTTTAACAATAGGTGGAACACAGCATTTGGGATTTGCACTGAAGTACTAAAAGGATAAGCTACAAACATCATAGTGTAATACCTTTTCAGGGCGTGTCTCCACCTTAAGACGGATAAGACCTAAGCAAAGAAGAAGAACAACAGCCAAAGATGAGCACAGCACTAGAGTTGGGTTTGTAGCAACCCATCTTCCATATCTCCTGAAATTAGAAAGATACCAAGGGAGAAATGAAAACACAAGCCTTTTGTCACCTGAAATTAGATAGCCACAAAAAATCACACCGCAAGCAATTACCTATAGAAAGTACACAAGTAGCCCTGGACAACAGAAAGCTGGGGACCCTTTGACACCTGAGGATGTTCTTCAGGCATCTGATGATCATCAAAGATGCACAATTAGATATTTGCCTAAAAGTAAGTCCATAACAACATTATTTTCAGCTGTTCAAGAAGACCGTCTCCTAACATTACTAATTCATACAAAAACCTCTAACCACCACTGGTATGCTCGCCAGCAAATCTCAGATTAACTAAGAACATATTAACCATCATCCCTCGTGGAGTGACTAGATAAATTCTAAAAATATCAGCCTATTAGAATATATTTTCTCCTATACTTGGGGAGTACTTCACAATCATGCTAGGGAAGAATATGATACAGTTTCATTCCTGGTAAAAAGAGGTTTACAGATATCTTTGTATTCCGGACTTCTTAGACGGAAGTTGCCAGGTTCATTGCCTCAACATTGTTATCATTGATAAATATATTATAAAAACTCAAATTAAAATAAATAAATAAATAACATTTTAAGTGCAAAACAGCCAGGTACAAGAAAAAATAACTTCACAGTGATTTATGTAGTCAGAGGAGGAAATGACATAAGTGCCTATAAATGCTACCGTTGACTGCTGAGAATGTACCTGTACATGATGAATATCATCTTTCTGCTTGTTAATAGAGTTTACTCCTTCATCCGTAACATTCAACAGTGGCTTCAATCTGGATGCAGCACTTTTCCTTTCTTTCTTATGAAATAAACCCCATCCGAAAAATGTTGAAACTAAAACAATATAGAGAATGGCCAAGGAAAAATCAAGGCACTGAACCTGCAGTCATCAAAAAGTAATCATGTCAAAAGTATGTACAGTCTAACAAAAGACCAACACTGAGAAAAAAATAAAAAATAACGTAATGTTCTTATTTCATTTACTCAAAAGCTCTTACCTTTAGGGATCCAATTCGTATAGAGCAAGAACGCTTCTTGTGTGGAGCAGGGGGTGCCGAACTAGAGCATGTGGGAGAAGAAGGACAATCACCACAAGAACATCCAAGCGAAGTGTCACCACATGAATATGTAGTTACATTCATGGGCTTCATTCCTGAAGACTCTGGAGCAGTTGATCGAAAATTCATAGCATAAGGTGAACCAGGCATTGTACCTTCTGCTTTCCTTCCAACAAATGCAAACCAATCTACAAAAATATTTTATTAGTAATAGTGCCTCAAAACGAATTCTACTAATTGCTCAACATATATAAATCAATATGAAACAAAAGGATGTCTTGCTAGAAAATCAGAAGTTCCTCTCACCCTTAAAGTTTTGAGCATTCCCACCAATAAACGATATTGCTCGGGTATTCATAGAACCAAACTTCACCTCCTTGCAAGAGTTAAATAGTTCTTCTCCAAAAGCATCAGTTATGTAATAGTCAATTCCATCTACGGTCAAATTGCCTTTGACCTGAAAAAACATACAAATGAATAAGGTACCTTTAGAAAGAAATAAATTATATGTCTCTGAGGAAATAATGCAGACCAGTAGCAAATACCATAACCTTAACAAAAACATGTAAAACCACAAATATCAATTTAGGATATACAAAAGCTACTAACCATGGCAGTAGATGTCACATTGATGAATTGGCTCTGATTAGGGGAACACGAAAGCTCGCAAAATATATTCAGGAAGTTCCTTAGGCATGCTGGGCAGCTTACAACAAAAGGAATTGCCTGCAAAACAATAACATTTGTGTTTAATAGGAATGAAATAAGAATATCAAACTGAACATTAATAAATATATACAAAAGATATTCCTCATAGGTTATAATATGCTCAACATGCAAATTCTTTCATCCATATCTATCAGCGAGAGTGCAAGGAAGATGCTTCCACAAAATCTTTAGAAGTTAGGCAGTTAAAATGAAATTAACCACTACAGTCTTAAAAACATCTTCAACCATAACTGTTCCGGTTTATGTTCAAATCGGAAGAACTGGAAAATTTTAACAACATCAAACACAATTTCGAGAAAACAAAAGTAAGGTTAACTTGCTCCAATAAAAAAATTGACATTAAAAAGTAACTCAAATACTTCACCGACTTCACTGAGAATTCTTACTTGCTGAACTTGTGATCGTAGGGTATCAAACTGGCGCTCAGTGCAACACACATTGCCACTCAGTGTTGGACACAAGCTTTGAATCTTGCTAGAGAGCAGCTCATCAGGCTGCAGCACATATAATAATAACTAAACATTAGATTTTCTTTCAGATCATCCTGACATTTATGTATCCTGATAACAGTATCTAAGCAGGCTTGAACTCCTGTATTGTAGGCATATGTGTTGGATATGAAAAAAAAATCCACGACTATATATTGTGATTATTAAAAATAAGCCACACACTAGAGAAGTAACAAAATAACAAGGCTGCGAGTTTGCAAATACCTTCACAGCTGGTCTAGCAGTAGGACAGTTCAAAACTTTTCCATTACGTTCTCCACAGATATCATACATTGCACAATATTCTTCTTTATGTATTTCCCTGAACAT
>JAJJMA010154967.1:0-13178 GCA_023529015.1 Papaver nudicaule | reverse complement strand
CCTTATTGCTGTGAATGTATGGGTGTTTGTTTTGTCACTTTCGTGCCTTTAGAGTTAGACAATGTTTTTGCCTTAGACCGTGTTGTCTTAGGTTGTGTGCTTTTCAGCACTCTATCCCTTAGAGGCTCAACAACTTTGTAAAGTCTTACCAAAAAAGATTTCCTTACATTATGAAGAAGATTCCATGTACGTTGAAGGACTCAGTGGCCACTAAGTCAGACAAGGACCATACTGTACTACCTTGATCATGATGACGAAATTTTCTCTAAGGTGAATTTTGAGGGTTCATTCATTCTGGGATGTTTCGTGAGGGGAGCCATCCCTCAGCCTGCATCTCCAAAATGGCATCCTAAAGTGCTATTAGGGCATCCGAGTCATATGAGTAAGAGATCTGTTCATAGACTAAGGCAATGGGTAACATTGGGGGAGTGTGCACCTCCCTCGTACCTGAAATACCCTTTCGGGGTCTTTGCCCCTGCATGTGCAGAGACGAATGCCTATTCGTTAGATCTGGGCGTGGGTTGTATGGCTAGTACTTCGAAAATTCAAGGTAGGAGACATTCTTGTAATTTTCTGAGGGTTTCGAAAATATAAAAGGAAAGAGACTCTTCTAATTTTCTGAGGATTTCGAAAATATAGAAGGAAAGAGACTCTTCTAATTTTCTGAGGATATAGACATAATAATAAATAAAGATTTTATTAATATTCCAGAGGTTGTACATGATCGTATTCAAAAGTACTTAACACTATTTTGTACATAGTATTACAAAGCTCTGAGAGACATTTCCCTGTACGGGCTTTGAGACTTCTTGAAGGATTCAGGGGTAATAGGGCTTGAGATATCTAGCGTTCCATGGCCTCTGGAGCTCGATTTAGTGATGTCAAAGTTGTTACACAACCTGTTGATCTCTTTCCCTCTGAACTGAGCACCGTTGTCCGTGGTTATGGCAGCAGGTATCCCAAACTGACAGATGATTTGTTCAAATATGAATTTGAATACATCCTTGTCACGTATGTTAGCTAGAGCCTTCGCCTCAACCCACTTGGTGAAGTAATCAGTCGCGACAATCAGAAATCGTCTTTTCTTTGTTCCAGTTTCCAGAGGTCCTACTATGTCTATCCCCCATTTGGGAAAAGGCCAAGGGCTAGTGACAGAATGTAGTTCCGTAGCTGGTGCATAGATTCTCTTGTCATACCTTTGACATGCTTCACACCTTCTGGACATTTCTTTGGCGTCCATATGCATGCGTGGCCAGAAGTATCCATATGTTTTAGCTTTGATTGCTAGAGACGTCCCTCCAGAGTGGTTGACGGCATCTCCATAATGGATAGCCTTCAGAATTTCAATTCCTTGTTCCTTGGAGAGACATCTGAGTAGCGGTCCCAGAGGAGATTGCCTGTATAGGATTCCATCTTGTAGCCTGTAGTTCTTGGACTGTGCGGCTAATTTGTGGTTGTATCCTGATTCTCCTGGGAGTATTTTCTTTTCTAAGTATTGGTGAATATGTATTCTCCAATCCTCTTCTGGGGGTCCGTCGTCAGAGGACTGTTCTTCTCCCATCTCAGTAGTGAATACCTTCACTTCTGGCTCTGGGGCATCTGGCTCTGTCAGAGGTACTGAGGGTAGCAGAACCCTGTCTACTCTGATGCTAGCAATCTTAGGGTCATTCAACATTGATGCAATGTATGCCAGAGCATTCGCATGTCGATTGTTGTTTCTAGAGATGTGTCTTAGCACGAGACCAGGTATCTTGTTGATGTATTCCTGAGCTTTCTTGTGGTAGGCTTGTAGGCATGGGTCCAGAGTTTGATATCTTCCCTCTATCTGCCTTACCACTAGCTGCGAATCACTTGTTAGCCTTACATCTCTGAGCTCCATTTCACAAATCAATCCCAGACCGTGTATGACTGCCTCATACTCTGTTATGTTGTTTGTGGTGGGAAACTCGAGTCTCAGGCTGTGTACAATTCTTCTTCCAGTAGGAGTTGTGAATACCATTCCAATGCCTGCCCCATGAGCGTTTTTGGATCCGTCAACAAAGACTTCCCACCTGGTAGGATTTTCCGCCCTCAGAAGTTCTGGGGGGTCTTCCAGTTCATCCTCAAAACCAGGTATGTCTTCGAGTTCTTCCTCTTCTGCTAGAGGGAAGTCTGCTAAGAAGTCAGCAACAGCTTGGGCTTTGATGGCAGTTTGAGGTTGGTATTGTACTCCAAACTGTTTGATCTGAGCTCCCCACTTTGAGATCCTACCAGCCCTTTCAGAGTTTCTGAGTACTGAATCGATGGGCAGTTTGGTGATCACAGTTATAGGGTGAGCGTGGAAGTATGTTCTCAATCTCTGAGAAGCAAATACCAACGCCAGAATTATCTGCTCAATCTTAGAGTAATTCTTTTCGGCAGGCCCCAGAGTTCTACTGATGAAGTAGATAGGCCTTTCCTCACCTTCTACTATGCGTAAGAGTACTGCACTGATAGAGTAGGAGGTGGCTGCTAGATAAACATATAATGTTTCATCCGGTTCAGGCTTTTGTAGTATAGGCATTGTTGCCAAATACTTTTTGACGTTGTAGAACGCCTCCTCGCATTCCTTACTCCAGACCATCTTCTGGCCCTTCTTCAGAATGTTGAAAAAATGCTTGAGTTTGTCGGAGGATCTTGCAATGAATCTCCCCAATGCAGCCAATCTTCCATTCAACCTTTGGACGTCCTTTCGAGTTACTGGTGAGGGAATTTCCGTGATAGCTCTGACTTTCTCAGGGCCTACCTGTATACCATCCTTCGTGACCATGTAACCTAGGAACTTCCCAGAGGTGACCCCAAATGCACATTTGAGTGGGTTGATTTTCATGCGAAATTTCCTCATTTGAGCGAAAATCTCTTTCAGATCTCTGACGTGATGTCTGGACTGTTTGCTTTTGACAAGTATGTCGTCCACATATACCTCCAGATTTTTGTGAATCCAAGGCAAGAACATCTTGGACATTAGTCTCTGATAGGTTGCCCCCGCATTTTTGAGTCCGAATGGCATCCTTGTGTAACAGTACAGCCCATTGGGAGTGAAAAATGCAGTATGCTCTTCATCTTCTTGTGCCAGAGGGATTTGGTTATAGCCAGAATAACCATCCATGAATGATAACAGTTCATTCCCAGAGGTAGCATCAACTAGTTGATCTATGCTCGGGAGTGGGAAGCTGTCCTTGGGGCATGCCTTATTTAGATCACTAAAGTCGATGCATATCCATACCCCAGCGTTGTTTTTCTTTGGGACGAGTACCATATTGGAGATCCATAGTGGGTATTGTACCTCCCGAATGATTCCAGCCTTTTTCATCTTCTGAAGCTCCTTCTGGACTGCTTCTTGATATACTGGGGCTATCTTTCGAATTTTTTGTCTCACAGGTTTGATACCTGGATGGATTCGGAGATGATGATGGCTTATGTCTGTTGGGATTCCCAGATGTTTGAGGCATAATTCGGGGTCGATTCCCGGCATGTCCTCCATCTTCCATGCAAATACGTCGACATATCTCATCCAAATCCCTACGAGTTCTCTTTAAAGGTCAGGATCTAGGAGCGTCCCAATTTTAACCATTTTTGGTGTGTCTGGGCCTCCTATATTCACTTCCTTTGTCGGCTCAGACGTGTAGAATACAGGCTTCTGGGGGCCTAATTCAGTCTGAGCCTTTGATTGCTATAACTTTCAGAGGCATCAGCCATCTGGGTATCTTCAGAGACCTGGTGGACAGTCTTTTCTTTGAGTTTCTGGACCATTGATTCTAGGCAAGCTAGTCTAATGGCCTCCTCCTCTTCTCTGTCCCCAATTCCCTTGTTTTTGTTGATTGCTTGACGCATTACCCTCGCAGAGGTGGAACATTCGATGAATTCATCAATTTCCTTCTGGCATTCCTGCTCCAGAATCCTCTTCTTGGTATTTCTGGGAGTGTTAACTTTTTCCACACAGTTTCTTGCATCTACCTCTGAGCAGTATCTAGCTTCTCTGGGGTCTCCCATGATCTCAGCTATTCCCTCTGGGGTGGGGAATCGTAGTCGTTGATGGTAAGTGGAAGCAACTCCCTTAATACCATGAATCCACCATCTGCCCATGATGGCAGAGTAGGGTGAAACAACGTCAACTACACAGAAAGTCGTAGAGGTAATGATTTTTCCAGCGTGTACTTCTAGAGTTATTTATCCTTTGGGCTTAGTGGAAGATCCATTGAATCCGTATACCATGTAGGTTGAGGGGATTAGGCACTCTTCCTTCAGACCCATCTTCACGAATGTGCTGTAGAACAAGATTTCCACGGAGCTTCCTCCATCCACCAGAATCTTTGGGATGCCCCACTGCCCGATCATCATGGTCACTACCAGAGGATCGTTGTGAGTCTTCCCATTCTGGGGTACCTCAGAAGCTGAGAATGAAACTGGTCTTTTCATCCATTCCTCCATGGGGAGTTCTAGAGCCATGCTGAATATTTCTTCCCCATTTGCATTTCTCTTATGGATTCTCTCCAGAGAGTGTTGCCCCAGAGATGATTCTGAGGGCATTTCTACAGAATGGGTAATAGTGTTGCAGTTGAGATGTTGTGCCTCTCTGGGCATCTCAACCCTGAATATATTTTCTACTGCCTTCTGGGCATTCCCAGAATCTTTGGCAATATATTTCTTGAGTTCTCCACTACTTACTAACTTCTCCAGCTCTCTCCTTAAATGCCTGAATTTGTCGAAAGAGTGGCCATTCCATCCATGCACCTCACAGTAATCTTTACTGTTCTTGCAGTTGTCAGGTTGAATGCCCTTTCCAATAGGATCCTCAAAGGGGAGCTTGCCCTTGGTTTCCTTGTAAATGGTGGACCTTGGAACGTTGAATCTAGTGTAAGTGGCATCGTCAAAATCCCGCTTTTTGTTGTCCTTAGCTGATCCCTTGCCTCTGAATTCTCTGGACTTGTTTCTCTTCATCTGAGAAGTGGGGACCGCAGCAGGAGGTTGAGAGTGAGTGACGTGGGGCTGTGGTTCTACCACGTTTGCTCCTCTACCCATGTTCCCAGAAAGCAACTTGTCGTAAGTGCCATCATGCGTCTCTTCAAGTGCTATGAATTCCTCTTGAATTCTTCTGAGATCTCCCATATTGTCTGGAGTCTCATTCCATAGCTTGACGAAGAGAGGGTCAGTCTTATTTAGAGAATTCTTGAAACCAATGATAGCATAGGCTGCTGGGACCTTCCCTATCTCAGCGCATATTCCTCCACCGGTCAACTAAGCTTCTGAGGGATTCTCCCCTTCCTCTTTTGAGGACAAATAGTCGCTCAATTCCGGGTTTGACCTTGCTGTTATGCATATAGTTCTCTAGAAAGACCTCTTGAAGATGTTCGTACGACTTGATCTTTCCTTTTTCTAAGGAGTTGAACCAAGTTAACGCTTCCTCTTTGAGGCTCCCGGGAAAGAATTTACACATAACCCCTTGTCGATCTTGCGATGGCATTAGAGCCATTTCATAATCCTTTATGTGTTGGATAGCATCACCCGTACCATCAAACTTGTTATGGAAGTTCAATGTACATCGCTTGGGTATCGGGAGAGCATTGATCTCTGAGGCGAATGGTGAGCGCTTAGCATATTCCATTACCTCTGCCAATCGCTTGCCCTCCTTTCTGATAAGCTCTGGTTTGTCCTCAATACTTGCCGCCATGGCTTTCCTGAGATTAACCTCTTCTTCCAGCTCCCGAATTTTCCTTTCTAGGGCTGCCAGGATGTCTGTCAGAGATGGCTCAGCATAGCCTTCCTCAGAATCATCGTCCGAGGTGTCATCCGAAATCACCTCAGTGACTGGATCATCTCTGGGTCTCTTATACTTTAAGTTCCTCCTATCTTCTTCCTCCTTGTCTGAGGAATTAGATGAGTCACTGTCAGTAGTCACGAACTTTTCTTGTCTTAGCTTCTTGTTAGCCTCAGAGAGTTTAAGGATCTTCCTCCTCAGAGTTCTGACCTTGTTCCTTCTTGCTCTCCGAGTGTCCTCTGGGGTGGATTCTGGGTCTCTGGCCACAGACTTACCCCTCTTGGCACGAGTTGGCCTCACCCTCTGGGTGGCTTTGTTTACTCCAGAATGGCCATTTGTTCTGGAGGTCTTGTTTGCTCCTCTGGAGGGTTCACCCTTCCCAGAGGAACCTTCATGTTGTCTCTCTGAGACTATTGTAACCTTTCTGGAAGGTCCACCTTTCCCAGAGGCATCTTCTCGACCTTTCTCTGGGACCTTCCCTCTGGGAAGTCCGTTTAGATCGTCGATGATCCGATTGTTTCCCTCCAGAGAAGCCTCAGTAGAACTGTTTGAGTCTGTCGTGTGCAGATCCAAATCCTCTTCTTCTCTCTGAGAGTCAACTCCCTCCCTCATAACCGTTGCCTCAGAGGCAAGGTTTTTCTGAGGGGGCTTGGCATGATAAACCTCTGTCAAAGGTTTAGTCTTCACAGGTATGCCACTAGCAGTACCTTTCTTCATTTGTGCCCCAGGTCCCTTTCCTACAGTGTTGGTGGTCTTCCCCAGAACCCCATTACTGGTATTCTGAGGCACCCTTGCCGGAAAACCTGGTGGTGCACTTTCTCCAGAGGCGACAGTATCCTCTGGGACTTCACGGTCCGTCTCCTGCAATCCACTTCTGGTTGTCCTCCTCGGAGGGTCCCTTCCAGAGTCTGTGGCACTAGCAGTCTTCATTTCTTCTCCTGAAAAGCAAAATCAAGATATAACCTTCTTGTCAGAGTGTAACTCCACAAGTGCTAGTAATCTGACAGTTTCAGAGATCCAAGAAATCCGTACACTTTTTCAAAATACTTTGAAAACAATTATAGAAGAGACAGGAAAAATGATTGGATAAGTTAAAACTGGGTAGTTGGGTTGTCAGGTTTTGTTTGAGAGTGATGTTAGTGACATCAGCGAAAGAAAGATAGTACAGATAGTACTTTTCAGAGATTCTTTTCAAAGAAACCCTCTACCCTCCATTAATGGTGTTCTTTGAAGAAAAAACCAGATCTAAAATGGATTTCAGTTTCAAATACGGCTGCTGTTGGGAGAAATCAACAACAAGAATTTTGTTTATGCTTTGAAAACAAAATCTGAGTTCAAAGATCTAACTTTTATGAAGATAAAAGCTAGATTTTTGAGAAAAATCAAGTTTTTGTAAAGAAAATCAAGGATTTTTCACAAACAAATAGCAAAGAAGTAACTTTTAACACTTAAAAGCATAAAAGGTCTCACCTTTACTAAGAATACTAAGCTTTCCCTGTGAGATCTATGAGATCCAGGAGCTTTTCTTCCTCACAGTAAAGGTTGGGTTAGGAGACAGATGAAAAAGTTTTGAAAAACAAACCAGGAAGGATAAATCCTTTACCTAGTCCCTGTTTCTAGCGCCAAAATGTGAGTCTAGAAATCTCTGAGATCACACCCAATGGTCCTAGATGAAGATCTACTCAAGAACACTTAAGCATACATACATCTAAGATAAAGTAAAGACAATCAAACATAAGTAAATGCAAGAAAGGTAAAAGAATCAAGACACAAGCATGTTTTTTAACAAGGTTCTTCCTCACGGTGGAGGCTTACATCCTTGGTATTTCATTAATCATGAGTGTGGTTACAAGGTTTAGCTACCTTCACAATTAACTAAATAGTCTTGATCTATTGTCTTCAAGTCTTGATCTATTGTCTTCAAGTCTTCTTCAAGTTCTCACTTCACAAGTCTCAAACCTAGTTGTAGGATGTCGTATCCGGTCTCCTAGGGTTTCCCTTGTGAGTTCTAACTTGGTTCTCTAACTCTTCATGAGCTGGGTATTTATAGGCAAGAAGGTAAGGTAGTACATATTCTAGTGTTACACGGGCTATGGAAACTAAGTTATTTCTATTTATTCCTCGAGATACTCAATCCTTTCTGGGAGTCTTCCTTTCTGGACGTCAGTCTTCTGAGATACCTCCCAGAGGTATGTCTGAGCCTTCCTTAGACATCGTATAGCCTCTGGCCTCCGATCTTCTAGTCATATCATCTCTCAGAATCCCCTTTGCAACGCACCTTCTAGAATATGACTCCTTTTAGCTCTTCTCGTACCGTATTTTCTCTGAGGGTATCCTCTGAGGCCAGTCCCCAATGGGACCTTCCAGAGGATATCCTCAGTCTTGTAGGCTCCAGACTGTTTGACCGCAAACCAAGTGCAACCCTAAGTTTGACTGGTGCTAAACAGCTGTATTCCTCTTTCTGACTTGGCATTTAATGCCTCTGTAGTACCCTCAACCTTACCCGTGCTTTTAGCCTGTCGCACTTTACACGCGTCTCATCCATAAGTGACGTGTAGTCAGTTACTTTTGGGGTTTATCCCATACCTCTCGGTGTATTCACTAACTTACTACTGCCCTTAGGATGGTGCCACGTGTCCCTCAGATTTCTGGTACCTACAACTTGTTTTCATATATCTGATGCAACCCTCTTAGAGTTTTATAAATAAGTAAATCTGGCTTTATCACAAATCTGTTGTTTGATTTTTTTGACTTTAGTTGTTACCTCACTTTTGTTTCTCGTGTCAGTTTCTGTTTATCTAGAAGCTTAGTTGGATCAGTCAGTTTGGTATTTCTTCTTGTTTCTGCTTTCCTGTACTCTTTCACCCTTCTTGGTTAGTTGACCTTATTGGCATATGCAACTAAGTGTGACCTAAAGTTCTATTATCAACCATTTGCTAGTAGCATCTGTAGTAAATAAAAATAATGGTATCTTTGGTCCAGTTCTTAGTAAGCACTCAATCTTTGAACAACCTCAAGATTATAGTGAGTTGTCTAGTTTACAATTGTTACCTGTTTCCCTTCCCTTCTGTTGTGAATAGACTTACCTCCTTGTTTTCTGCTCCATCTTTCCTTGTATGCTCAAGTGGTTCGATGTTACAGTTTAATATAAAGGTGTCTTATCTCTTTGTTTTCTGTTCCACCTTGTCCTTGTATTCTGAATTGGGATCAGTATTGCACTAAATTAAATAGTTCATTGAACAACCCCAGCACAGTGAGTTGCTTAGCTTACAGCTGCAGCGTGTCGACCATCCTTGTCGTTTTGATGTGTTGTTATCTTTGTCTTCTGTTCCAGTATTCATAATTGGTTATGTTGGGTTTTTTTTTGTGTCATTTTTGCCTTTCAATTGTATTCCCTAGTAGCTAAATGTGCTCATTATATGTTCCGCAGATGAGGCTCAGAGAATGGAAAATGCTGCTAAGACTGCTGCTTCTGGGGAAGATGCAGCAGAGGTTTGTTTACGAATGCTTCTTAACTAATAATATGAGTACCTGAAAATCTTTGAATAAGCAGAAAAGTAAACATTTTGTTTGTATATGTTTGTAAGTAACAGCCTCAATACTAACGAAGGTAAGTAAAGGTATTTTTTTAAGCGTATTTGTAGTTCAAATATAGAATTTAAAACGTATTTTTATGTAGATTTCTGTAATACATTTTTTTAATTCAAATACAAAATTTAAATTTATTTACTTTTTTAATTTTAATTATAAATTCCGCAACGTTAATAGACGTTGCTTCATTTATAAAAAACGTTGCTTTAAATAAAAGAGCAACGTTACTTACGTTGCTTTAAATAAAAAAGAGCAACGGAAGAAGCAACGTTACTTCCGTTGCTTTAATTAATTAAAGCAACGTTAATAGACGTTGCCAAAAATTGGTAACGCCGTATTCGCAACGTTAATAGAGGTTGCTTTAATTCACAGCAACGTCTATATCCGTTGTAAACCGGTCCCTGTGGCATAGTGTAAGAGATTGAGATTGGTTCGTTGTAATGTTGGTTGTGTAATTCGTACCAAAACCAAATTTCCAAGCTAAATAGTATGGAGTACTTACCGAATTAAATTCAAAATGCACACATACGGAATATGAAATGATCGAGACTAGAGTTCATAGACTCATAGATCAGTAGTTTTTCTTCTCTATGTAAACAAAAACCTAATAGTTTGACAATATTCATGTGTTGAAGTCTAACTGACAATAACATTTTATTCTTAAACTCCTAATTATCTTGACCAGAGTTTTTAGACAGTCTTTTCACAACTATTCGTTGTCCATCACTTAGTGTACCCTGAAGATGGCAACAAGTTAGAACTTAGGTCTTGTTGAAGTAAATTGAAATTTGATTGAACTGCAAGTTTCAAGATATACACCTTATATACAGGGTCAAATCCACCTTCTCCCAACTTATATCTGCAGAGAAGTTGTTGCTGCACTTATTGTATTGAAGTTATTATCGTATCGATTTCTTCTTAAGTTTGGGAACGTTGTACTTGGTGAATTTATTTTCATCTCATCAATCTGAACAATCACAATTGGATTTCACATCCTTAATCAAAATGTTTATGTTTATTCTTTTTTATTTATATTTATCAGTCATTATAAGTTATTTCCTAAAGTTATTTGGATCTTCATTAACTTTCCATTGTTACAATGATTCCAAGAAACTCCTTTAATACATATCATATGGATACGGGTAATCTCCATTTAACTAATCTCTCAACAACGTGAGTTTCTTCTCATAATTTATGACCATAGGTATCGAACATAACAGACCGAAATTAGTTTTTCTATTTTGTTATCAAGAATCATAATGATGATGTGTTTTGTATCCCTTAAATCAATACCTAACACCTAAATCAGAGGTTTCTTCATCTAACACAAATCTTCTTCATTTATTTCTATATATTCCACTGGAGACCAAAGTTTGCTAGATATAATCTTGTTCTTCCAGCTCAAACATATCTCATTTTGGATTTTTACACAATCATTCAATGGCTTCGTTCTTGTTATTGTTCATTGCAACAAATTAAGTAATCAATGAACACAAATGTATTTAACTTTTATCATCAGAGTTGTATTGCTCTTCCATCTAAATCAGATTTTTCATTTACTAATTCAAGATGAAAGCAGCCAAAAAATGGGCTTTCTCAATAGGAAACAGAAATGTGACAATGTGTTCTTATCTTTTCAAGAAAAACAAATCTTTATTCATTAATCATCCCACTACATCTGTTGTTTCTATCAAAGGTATTTTGTATTAATCAAGATCTAAGGATGATTAGTTATTACTCATCAAACCTGTCCTTATCGGTTTGATATATCAAAGACTAATTCAAGTTATCGCCCATTCAACAAAAGCTCACTGCTCCTCCAGTAAGCTCCTTGTTAATGTCAATTTCATATATAGCTCCCATGAGCTAATATATTTATTCTTCAATCTACAACTTGTCATTTTATGATCAATTTTATTCTTCATATGGATTGTTATAATCACGTTTGCATCGGCAATGATCATCTCTATATTGCCACCATCCAAGTATACTCTCCTTGCATCTTAAATGTAAACCAAAGATGTTTTATTTTTCATTATGTTTTATTCTTGTCGTCAAGAGTATTCGTTTCAGTCCCGAAAATACCATCCATATTCGAAATTCATGCCAATTATGATAATCAATTGTCTAACAGATTTCATTGAACTCTGTCATTTCTTTTAATCAAACTCATTATGTTAGTTTTACATCACATCAAATCGGTAATGATTTTATTCCAAAGATTGTTAATCATCATTCGTCTTGTTATGATCTCCTACGCGGTCGTTTCTCTTTTATTAATACCACAAGTAGACTCGTGGTTGATTTTTATGATCACAACAAACCTTATTCAAATAGATTAAGGGCCGTCTATTAATTTAAGACAAAACTAAATCTGAAATTTGGGCTTTGTTTACTTTCTCAGTCAAGCCCAGTCTAGCCATTTCGTTCATCAGTTATTTTGAGCCCATTATGGCATTATCCAATCCAGTTATTTTTCCGCTACGGTATTATACTTTGCTTTCAGTGTCGTGATTTAAAATCAAGGTCGGTATCAAGTATTGTGTTATAAGTCAAGTACAGGGTGCGTGTTACAATTTTTTTTTCTTCAAGTGATTGTCCAAGTTGAACAGTTCAAATATCTCCTTGTCCAACTAGAACCGTGGTATATGGCGTATGCTAGCCACCAAGGTGATCGTGAAACAAGTTACCTCACATGTTCCATACACGTGCACGACAGATAGTCAAGAAGACCGCGTCAACAACAAGATTGTTGTAATCTAATTAGAAAGGTTAACCTAGTCAATGTAAGTAGTTGTTATTATCCTCAAGGTTACTGATTTTTTCCTAATATTATGTGTATAAATTAATAGGAATTATAATATAAATGTAAAAGGAATCTCAAAGAGTTCATGATATCTGAAGATCAGTAATATTATCAACCATACGGGTCTCAATTTCATTTCCCTCTGATCTATGATCCTTGATACTCATAATTTATTGGAGAGATCCGGTTTCAACCAAAATCATTCATACACTCTTTGATGTGAAAGAGTATACTATGAGGTTGAGTATCAGCCGCTTCCCCTTAAACATCAAATGATCTCACTCAATCATTCAATGGATTTATAAGTGAATGAGTGTTGAAACCAGTGTAGTCTCGATCGAGATCTTGCAATGTTTTCTATCTCGGCCTCCAAATGAAACGAACCAAGCGATATCGATGATCCGATATTATACCGGGAAAATCAGCCGGTGTCAGACTGACTCAGTAAAATCGTCACAATTTTGTTTCATCTCGTTTCAGAAAGTAAAATTAAAATATAAAAAAATACAGAGATACAGACTAAGAGATAGAGATTGACGCCATCAAAAAGATTTTCTCTATACATAAGTTGCATATCAAAATCATTTCAAGAACAAGAAGAAGAAAGTAAACCAGGTTAAGTGTAGCAATTAGCAACTTAGCATTACTGCTATTACATGGCAGAAAGAAAATGAGCAGTGATCATCAACTTGTTTTCTTTAAACTTCTTACTCCTCTTGGTAGGAATGAAATAACTAAATTTGGTTTTCAATGGCGAGCATCAGTGCTGCCGAAATGAAACTCTTTTTAGGTTACATGTATGTAAAAGGAAATAGAGGATGCTTGGATTTGCCATTAAGTAATAGGACAAATTAGTAAGTATATAAACATAATTGTAAGTATAAAAATTGGAAAAAATAGTTACATATTACACCGAGATTTCACCGAGACAAACTTCCCTCAGTGTCTCGGTTGACCGAGACAAGACCGAAACCGAAATTAACTACATTGGTTGAAACCCCTTAT
>JAJJMA010154950.1:13238-29698 GCA_023529015.1 Papaver nudicaule | reverse complement strand
AAGAAAGAGAGACAGAGAGGTTGTGTTCTCGTGTACATCATCACGGCATAAAGTTAAGTTGATTTAGTAGTTAGGCTTTCCTTAATGTTTGAAGTTGATTGATGTATGTGGCCACTCACAGGCAGTTTAACTGGTTTCTTGTCATCCTTCAAAGAAAAAATGGAAAACAAAGAAAATAGTCTCCAATGAAAGTCGATATATATAGGTCAAATTTATAAAGAAAAAGGAGCCATTATATTCCCAAGTTAAACAAAAGAGAAATGCTAGTAATTGCATTTACTTTTGGAAGATGACTAATTAAAGTTGAGTTTGAATTATTAATCAGAAGTTTCTTGTTACTATCGATCACAAGCAAGCAGGATTATGATGAATTATCTTTAAGAAAGTTTTGGAACTACCACATGCAAGTAGTCTTGAAGAAGGTTAAGTAGATAAAACAGAAAATCAATTGCACATAAATGGAAATAGGATGGATAGTGATTTAAAACGGTCGATAGAGTCTCTCTACTTGTAGGCTTCTAAGGCTGGTAGTCTTTAGCCATATCTTATTAAAGTGCCGCGACTTCAACTCCCTGTGATGGATTCCCCCCCTTCCATACCACAATTGTACACAAGGTGCATTCTAGTCTAGGCTTCTAGCGGAATATATGGTTAGACAAAAAGTATATATGTGGTGTGGATTGTTGGAGACATATAGGCCTCTAAGAGCATCTCCAACATTGGGCGGAGGTCTTAATTTTTATTGCCACATAAGATCTAAGACCCAATTTTTCGAAAATGAATCTCGAATAGTGGGTTTTTTTTAGTTTAAGAGTGATGACATGAACTACAAAAGATGTTAGAGAAAGTCTTAACTAAACTTTCGTTTAGACCCTCAATTTTACTTTTTTTCCCTTTAATAATTATTTTAAATTAAATTAAATGGCTAAGTCTTATCCACATAAGATATCCTAAAAGGTATAACATCCGCTGTTGGAGATAGTTTACTAGATTTTAGGTTAATCCACATAAACCTTTCAAAATAAAGGTCTAAATAAGACCTCCACATAGGAATTTTTCCACCCACTATTGGAGATGCTCTAACGAAATGCTGAGAAAGTTAGCATTGATGCTAGCAAGCAAAAACCAGGGACGGAGTATGCTAGGGGTGTGATGCAGAACAAGATTGTGAATTCCTATCAGTTACAAGTTTAAAATTTGAATTTCAAATTCAAAATCAGTTTTCAGTTTCTGTCTAATTGTGTGCTTAATTAATAACTGCTAGTAACTACTTTTTATGTATTTGTATTTAAGGTCAGAACTCTAAAATGTAATCAGATTATTGATATTTGAATTGAAAGTTGTTTCTTTGAGTGTTTATCACTTGGTGTTCTGTTGATTCAGGCACATACCTTGTGGATTCAAGGGTTTTAAACAAGTTACCATTGTGTTAATTGTTATCAGAGCAGGTTTTGATCCTTGTTTATGGCGTTTCCAGAGGGTGCGACGAAGTTAAAAAAAATTGCTAACTCTCAAGCGCAAATGAGAAGGTCCGTAGAGACGTTACTGACTACCATGACTCGTATTATGGAGAAGATGGTTCGAAATCAGACTTACGATGGAGACCGTCCTCTTCATGACATTGTTCGTAGACAACATAATCATGGCGTGAGACATGATAGTTTGATTTTGCACAATCACGCCGTGAGACATGATAGATGCAGACGTAATGGGAGAGAAAAAGAAGACAACATGCATGGGCAGTTTCCTCTAAGTAATTACCTAAATTTTCTGGAATTGTTAGTAACAAGACATGTTAATTTGTAGTTGATAGCGATTATTTTGACAATTTGGTGTCGAGAAGAATGGTAAAAGCTTTGGGGCTTGAAATGGATTGGTACCCGCATGTGGATCATATCAAATGTGTTAAAAATGGGGCTATTACTTGGTTGGAGTTTGCAGATTCGCATTTTCAATTGGTGAGTATTGTAACAACCCGTAAGCAGGTCAATGACTATAGACTAGTCAAATGACAAATACACCGCGTAATAACTCAATTGATTGAGTTCAAACACCAAATATAGTAATTAATAAAATCATAATTTGGACCAACTAATAGTTTAATTAGATAGATGTCGAAAAGTTAGGCGAAATTGACTAATAGAACGCGGCAATCGGATGTCGAATGAGGAAGATACGACACTCGGAAGATTATGTCAAAACTAGACATCCCTTAGTAATTCTGTTGGGGTGGTAATAGTAAAACGTGTGTGGTGTAACTGGTGCGTAATAATAATGAATCTTATGATGTAAATGGGGTGTAAACATAAAATGAATTATTGGGGGTGTTATAGGAGTGTAATAAAATAAGTAGTTTAAATTTTAATTAAACCAATTTAACTTTGTGGGAGAGTTATCTGTTTACTTCTTTAGCAACCTATTTCACCAAGTAAGGGGATAGGAAGAGAGGGAAACGTAGACACAGAGCTACTGAGTGAGAGAGGGTTTAATAAAAAATGGGTATTTGATAGAAATTGAGGATACTTAATAAGTATAGTAGGAGGAGCTAGAGTTGTAAGAGAAACCTAGTAGGGTAGCAAAGTTTGATTAGAGAGGGATTTATAGAAAGAGTGATTGAGAAGGAATAACTAGAATGAGTGAACTAGTAGGAGGAGTTAAATCAGAAAGAGTGATCGAGTTTAAGAGTATTGTGGTGAAGCTTTTGTGTTGTTCTTGATGGAGCTAATGGTGTTTGATGGTGATGATGAATGATTAATGAAGAAAACTTGTAAACGAATCAAGGTAACTATTCTAAACAATTACAACTACTGCCCTGTTAGAAATAAGTTAAAATCAATTAAGTTCTTAGATAATATGATCATCATGATTTAGGGTTTACTACTGCCCTGTTTAGAATCACGATTTGGATCACCTTATGTATTTTATTGATTTTTGGCTAAACATAAAAAATGGAGGTCATTAGTACGAGAGAAGAACCAAGGGACGGTGGAGCTTTAGGTGGAAATGGTTTGCCTTCAAAAAGGTGGGAACTCTTATAACCTTCTTGTAATCATTGATTAGTTTTAAGTTTAAGCTATCTGAAGCATGTTTGTGTGTGTCAAATGGGTATGCGTCTGATATGTAATACCTAGTCTCTTTGGCTCTGATGGGGGGAGATAGTGTGATTACATATTGGGTGGTTTGTTATGGTTTTATTGGTATGATTGGAACTATCATAATGTGATTATCATACAGAATGGATGGCTATAGGTCGTACTGGTATGGTCGGATCATTTTATGGGGAATACCATACTATCTAACTAGTTATGCTAACGTTTACTCGGGAGAAATCCTGGCTTCATAAACTGTATGGGCACTTTATGAGATTGTTATGCGGGGACGGGTTAGAAATAACAATCCTTATTTAATATGCTATATATTTCGTTGACTTGAATTGAGTAATTTATTATGAGCATGCGGGTATGGTTGGAACTATCCTTTTGTGATTATCATACAGATGGCTGGCTAGGTCGTACTGGTATGGTCGGATCATTTTATGGGGAATACCATATATACTACCTGGTTACTGCTTTCCTTTGGTAGAACTGTAAAGGATATTAGTGATTACTTGAATGTTGTGTTAGTTTTCCACTGAGCACCCTTCGGGATGATGTGCTCACTCGTTTCCACTTCAGTTTTCAGTTACCAGAGATGATGATGCATGTGAAGATTTACGATTCGTAATCGAAAAGCGTTAGCGATTTATAAAGGTGTTTGTGATGTATTAACATTTGTGTTTATTGTAACAACAACACATTATTATATTTATATCACTTGAGAGGTTTTCTTTTACCTAATATCAGAGAGGGTTTAAATTTGGGTTAATCTGTAGATTGAACTTGTAAATTAGAGTCTAATTGCTTGTATTAGATCCTTAATGCCTCATAGCGTAGCTTGTGCTTTTGATTTATAAGTAGGTCGATTTTTGGGGCGTTACAAGTACTACTCTGACTTAATCATTTGCGAGGTAGTTGACATGGATTTATTTGATATCATATTGGGTAAACCTTGGGTATTTGATGCGTGGGTGCAACACGTACAAGTCAGAACAAGTATGAGTTTATGTGGGAAATAAAAGAATAATTTTGTCACCACTTACAAAGTCAAAGGAAGAAGCAACAAATATGGTGATAAGTAGTTTTTGAACAGACAAAGAAAGCTTGCCACAATCAATTGAGCAGTTGTTGCAAAAGGATGCATGTGAAGAATCCAAACTGGTTCCGCTTACAAGTTCACTTGGGAACCATGTTTCTGTCGAAAGTGGTGTTTTTATCCAGTTAAAGATACATTGACAAAGGATGTTTCTTTAAGTAACCATTATGAAGATCCTTTCACAAAATACTGTGTGGTGCAACCCATATCTTGTGGATACCGTCAAGACATTGCATGGAAATATTCATGGGAATTTATGTACTCTAGCACTAGAAAGACAGTATGGCCATCTATGTTCATGAAGAAGACTTTGAAGCAGAAACTGTGTTGCGAGCATTTGGTTAATTCCGATGCATGATACAAGTTGTGCAACAAGTGGAAGTGCCAGAGTTCGTCCATCCACTTACTATGGGCGTTGTGAACTCAAGGCGAATTAATTCGAAGGTGGAGAGACTGATGCAGAACAAGATTGTGAATTCCTACCAGTTACAAGTTTAAAATTTGAATTTCAAATTCGAATTCAAAATCAGTTTTTAGTTTTCAGTTTCTATCTCTAGTTGTTTGTTTAATAACTGCTAGTAACTACTTCTTATTATTTGTATTTAAGGTCAGAACTTTAAAATGTAATCAGCTTATTGATATTTGAATTGAAAGTTATTTCTTTGAGGGTTTATCACTTTGTGCTCTGTGGATTCAGGCACATACCTTGTGGATTCAAGGGTTTTAAACAAGTTACCACTGGTTAATTGTTATCAGAGCAGGTTTTGATCCTTGTTTATGGCGTTTCAATGATGGATATTGGTGGCAATCACTCGACTAATGGTGTTCAGGAGGGTGCTGGGATGTTAAGAAATATTGCTAACTCTCAAGCGCAAATGAGAAGGTTCGTAGAAACGTTAGTGACTACCATGATTCGTTTTATGGAGAAGATGGTTCGAAATTAGACTTACGATGGAGGCCGTCCTCTTCATGATAAAATTCGTAGACAACATAATCATGGCATGAGACATGATACTTTGGTTTTGCACAATCACGCCGTGAGACATGATAGATGCAGACGTAATGGGGGAGAAAAAGAGGACAACATTGGGCAGTTTCTCTAAGTAATTACCTAAATTTTCTGGAATTGTTAGTAACAAGACATGTCAATTTGCAGTTGATAGCGATTATTTTGACAATTTGGTGTCGAGAAGAATGGTAAAAGCTTTGGGACTTGAAATGGATTGGTACCCGCATGTGGATCATATCAAATGTGTCAAAAATGAGGGTATTACTTGTCTTGGAGTTTGTAGATTCGCATTTTCAATTGGTGAGTACTATTCCGACTTAATCATTTGTGAAGTAGTTGACATGGATTTATTAGATATCGTATTAGGTAAACCTTGGGTATTTGATGGGTGGGTGCAACACATACAAGTCAGAACAAGTATGAGTTTATGTGGGGAAATAAAAGTATAATTTTGTCACCACTTACAAAGTCAAAGGAAGGAGCAACAAATATGGTGATAAGTAGTTTTTGAACAGACAAAGAAAGCTTGCTACAATCAGATGGACAATCGAAATTAACCAAATGCTCGCAACACAGTTTCTGCTTCAAAGTCTTCTTCATGAACATAGATGGCCATACTGTCATCCTAGTGCTAGAATACATAAATTCCCATGAATATTTACATGCAATGTCTTGACGGTATCCACAAGATATGGGTTGTACCACACAGTATTTTGCGAAAGGATCTTCATAATGGTTACATAAAGAAACATTATTTGTCAATGTCTCTTTGACTGGAATTAACACACCACTTTGGACAGAAACATGGTTCCTAAGTGAACTTGTAAGCGGAACCAGTTTGGATTATGTACAAGCATCCATGATACAAGTTGTGCAACAAGTGGAAGTGCCAGAGTTCGTCCATCTACTTACTATGGGCATTGTGAACTCGAGACGAATTAATTCGAAGGTGGAGAGACTGATGCATAACAAGATTGTGAATTCCTATCAGTTACAAGTTAAAAATTTGAATTTCAAATTCGAATTCAAAATCAGTTATTAGTTTTCAGTTTCTATCTCTAGTTTTGTGTTTAGTACCTGCTAGTAACTACTTCTTATGTATTTGTATTTAAGGTAAGAACTCTAAAATGTAATCAGATTATTAATATTTGAATTAAAAGTTATTTCTTTGAGTGTTTATCACTTGGTGTTCTGTTGATTCAGGCACATACCTTGTGGATTCAAGGGTTTTAAACAAGTTACTGCTGCATCAGTTTGGCCGAAACTCTTTCATAAACTCCTTTATATAAAAGAGTGGTTGGTAGTGGAGACTACATGGAGACTGTATATATATTTTCTTGAAAAATAATATTGCACGGCCTATAGAGTGTCGTCCATCACAAAATAAGGTTTTTTAACTAAGTTTTTTTATTTAAAACGGGTTCCACCTATGTTTTTTAAACTAAATTTTCAGGTTTAAAGGGTTTCCACCTGTCCTTTTTTATTTGAAATAATTTTTGAACGGCATACAATATGCCATATAGTCTCTTTTTCCATTTTCAACCCTCTTTCACTGCTTCACTTTTTATTTTGAACAAGTTAGTGGGAAACCCAACTATCCATAGGACATGCTCTTAACGAGAAAATCCAATGAGTTCATATCATGAGATTTCCAATTTAACAACTCTTTACGAGTAAAAGTAACATACTCTGTACTTGTCATTCCATGCCTGAAATATAAGACCATCTGCACCATGTAACAACATTGTAGTGAATTTCTCTAGAAGATCAGTAATCTCAGACATCAACCAAAACTTCTTTATCTCAACTCTAAACGGCTCCAAGTCATATTTGTAGCTTTGGTTTGTACAATCCCTATCAAGATTTCGACGGAGATAAAAACAGAGCGACGGAGAAAAGAGAAAGAGCGAGAGGGAAAAGAGAAGAGAAGGGTTAAGAGAAAGAGATATCCATAGGGAGAATGAATCAATATGTTGATCTATGAAATTGTTTCAGTCGATTTGGTGATAAGAAGAATTTTTTTCAGGTAAGTAAACCTAACCCTAACTCTTTTTTCGATCAAATCGAGTTAATACGATGGTTGGTGAAGTGTTTGTGATGTGATAATCGATACCTTACACCTACTTTACGTAAAATAAACATGATTCAGATATTAATTTTGGATTTTAGAAAATTAAGGTTTTGGATTGGGGATTTTGAATTTGGGTTTAATTTTCTAAAATTGGTTTCGTTTTTGCCCAATTCGACTGTTTATTGTTGTTTTTGTGATTCAGTTATATAAGTAAACGAGTTAGTGTTTCTTAGGTTTAAACTTTTTTGTACAGTGCAAATCCTTGTAGTTGGCTGTGTATTTTTGATAATAATAATAACCATGGTTTGGTTTGTGATGGTTTTATTATATACATTTTGTTTTGTTTTCATACTGCAAGCATGTAAGTTATGCATCGCAGTTCCTTGTAGTTGGTTGTAATTGTTAGAATATCTTTCTGTAAGTAATATCATTTCATATTGAGAAGTAAATGTCTATAGGCAGGGTGTCATAGATTGTACTTACCCAACTGCACTGACGAGAATTGTTTGAATTCCATGATTTTAAAGAATGATGGACGAATTCCAAGTTGTTTTTCTACAACAAGTAATGCACTGCACATCCAATACCAATGCAAAATTGAAAATACCTTTATAGTTGTACAAACTTGGAGCTACTGTCATGGCACTACATCAAATGAGTTGAATTCAATGGCTACTAAATGACAACAGTCATGATACACAATAGAGCCCATGCTTGTTGGTGACAAAATAAATTACTTTCGCTAATTTTGTAGGATAACCAGAACTCCTCATATTTTACAATTTAACTGAATTTGTTGTTTTAATGCTATGTTGATTTGTTATGACAACTCCAGTTGGGTGTTGCTAGCTTTTAATTGACAGACAACAAAAAATTAGTTGTGGTGGTGGTGTGTTTTAGCGTTTTCTTTTTATTTAATTGTTAGTCATTGTTACTGATTGATTTAGTAATGTTATTGCATTTCTGTTTGTTTGATTCTATTGAAGTAAAGACAGAAAGAAAAAAAGATCCAAGGATATGATGTCGACATATTTTAATTCGAAATGTGAACTTATGTTGTACTCTTTTTCCCTTCGATCGAGATTTGTTTTTCCCACAGGGTTTTGTTACTCGACAGGGTTTTTAACGAGACAACAACAACAACTACACTTGGCGTATATGTTGAATGTTTAAGACTTGAAGATTGGATTGATATTACTGTATCGCAATCAAAGAAATTAAACACGGTAGTATGTCAAGCAAAACAACTTCCAGAACGAAGCGAGAGCGTTATTCAACATCAGCATCAGCAAAGGCGTACTTCTGGACTTATCGCGGTGTACTCTTTTCCCTTCGTCAAAGTTTTGTCCCACTGGGTTTTCCTTGATTGTGAATGTGACATGGACTTCTTTCTTTCTTTCTTTCACTCTCTTTAAATGACTGAGAAATGTAATTATGCAATTTCTAGATTGCTGCTTGTGTGCTCCATGCTTAGTTAGGAGAATATGTCTGAATTTTTAAAAGATGTATGTGTTGTAATATTCATGTGATAATGTGTTGTATTAGCTGAACATGATTGTGTATGTTGACATTTTTAAGCTCTATGCTTCATTGTTGTCACCACCATCATTTTCATTATCAACTTGATTGTGAATGTGAATGCAATGGAGGTATCCGACTGGATTACCCATTTGAAAACAATCCATATCCCGAATCTCATTTTTTTGGGTTCTTGTGATGGTTTATTTTCATTAGGTATATCTGGTGGGTTCAGTTGATATATTGATCAACATTTTTTTTTGTTAAGTTAAGCATTTTGTTTGTTTGTTTGTTTGTTTGTTTAATTCTCTCAGTATGGGTGATATGGATATGAATTTATGTGTTAGTGTTATTAATAACATAAAAAAAAAGTATTTTATACATAATACTTTATAAATTGGCATTTTATCAAATTAGTGCACACTTAAAAAAGGGAAAACCATGAGAGTTTAAAATTTTCACCTCCCAATACCACAGCATTCATCCTTGTTATATTCCAACACATCAACATCATCATCAAAAATTCCATACATTGTTCTCTCCCCAATTGATAGAATTGCAAGTCTCACAGACGTCAACGTAATTCCATGTTTGCTCTTGAGTTTATCATATACTTCATCAACGAGGTTTGAGAGCGGAATTGTTGACTCTCTTGAATCAAACATGCAAATACCGAGTCCCCAAACAAACTGCTAATCACCTTCTCCTCAAACTGAACTTTGTCTGTTAATACCTCTTTAAAAACGATGTAAACTCCTCAATTCTTCACGTAACTCATTAATCTTATCATCTTTTAGTTCTTCATTTTCCCATGGTCGTTCCAACGATTTCTTTACTTTGTTATCTACCGAACCTTCAACTGGTACACTATCCATACCTAAAATAAGGATATCGTCCAACAAACAATGAATTTCTAAGAAGCGGGGAAAAAAAGTAAACTGGGTCAACGGAACGAGATTAACAAACCCTAAGAAATTTGTTGTAGAAGATCATAATCTACTACCTGATTTCGAACAACTAGAAATGAGTATCCTGCAAACATTATATCTCAAGCAACTTATCGCTTTCCAACAAAGATTTAGGGAGAAGCTATCCTAGTGTCAAATCTTTCCACATCTTTGAAAAGCCAATTTATTATCTTAGCAGGATTTCCAAAAACAACGTGCTTCCAGTTTGACAAATTCATCAAATGCCATTTATCCAAAAATAAAGTATTTGGTACATAATTTTATCTTATTTTATTATATATTATACATGTTGGGCCACAATTATCCAAATTTGTTCACTTTCATGATTTCCCTGTTTGTCCCTCTGCGTGGCCGGGCAGAAAAATATTTTTCAATAGAAACTGCCTTAACACCGGAGAGAAAAAGAGCCAGGAATCAACATTTCTTAACTGGAGTCCTTTCACTCGGTATAACTCAGTCGGGGTCTAGTAAATCAACTCGGAGATGTATGGGATTTACTGTTTTAGTAGGAATGTCCGAGTTGATTACGATTCTTAGGCAGGGGTATATTGCCGAGTCATTTCTTTTTGAGTTAAGACACAAATCAAATAATCCTTCGGAGGAAATCGTTTTGAGCCCTAGCAAAGAGAAAGAAAAATCGATCTCTTCCCATGGTTTTGAATTAAAAGAAAAAAAGCGGGGGGGAGTGATTGAAAACCGAGATGTTGTGAAGAAAGTAAAAATCATTTTGCGGGATTCCTAAAAATTACAATTCTGAGATTGAAGATAGATCCGAGTGGTTATCAATTTGGGGAAACAAACAACGATACTAGGGTTCATGGTGACTTTAATCTCTACCAAAAAGGAGCTTCTGATATTACTTACTGCTGGGATTTGGGGGGGGGGGGGGGGTTGGATTTAAGGGCTAATACTGTGATGGAAAGCTCTTCTTTGCCTAGAACAACGATACATGTTAGTGTTCTCATTCATATTGAGAATCCCAATTTCGTTGTTAATTCTTTTTCTTATCAGTTCGACTCTTATGGGTTTGTTTTGCTTTAGTGTCTGTCGATTTTCCTTTTCAATTGTTTTGTCCTGCTGCCTTTCTTTTCATCATGAAAATTATAATATATTGGAATGCCCAAGGTTGTAGGCGCAATTTGAACCATATCATGGATATTGGATAGCCGGACGTTTTGTTCGTTATCACTACGCCAGATCCTGCCATGTGCAACGTTTCGATTTTTTCATGTGCAACGGATATAGCCGTTGCACAACAAAATCCGTGGCACAAAATGGTATATCCGTGGCACATGTAAGCGTAACCGGAAAAAAAAAAAAAAAGGACAAACACGGGGGTTTTATTTAATTCAGTGAGGGTATAAACGTCTTGAAAAATTCTATTTTCCATTTAATCTATTTTTCTTTTTTTTCTTCTCATTTTACGCTTTTGGTTTTCTTTCTTCTTCTTCTCCTTCTCTGCGGTCGAAGCTCTGAAATACAGAGATTCATCCTCCCCGTTTCTAACCAGTTCTTCTTCATCTCCTTCTCGAGCTCACCTTCTTCTCTCTTTACTCCGAAATAATTTCTTCATCTCTTCTTCTGCTTCTCTTCTTTCACTGAACAGAAAACCCTAGATCTCGATCAGAGTTTTGAGTCAATCAGTCATGGAAACCCTAATTTCATCTTCGATTGCAGTACAACAAGACAGTAGTAATAACAGTAACTCTAATTCAGTTACTTCCACACCTAATTCATCACCGCTGGTTACCAAATCTGGTGCTGGTCGTGCTGGTGGTGGTGGTGGTAATCGTTCTGACGCTGAAGCTTCATCTGATGATGTTGAGATTCTTGTAAGGAAGTTTTTATTGAGTTCAATTTCATGGTTTTCTTTCTTGAGTTTCTTGCAGCTGTTCTTGAGTATGTCGCTGTCGAGGTATAAAAACAAAACCCTACTTCCAATTTTTGATTTCTAGCCTTTTTGTTAAGATTTCCTTAGGGTTTTCGTTTGATTTAGTATTATAGTTGTGGGTTTTGTTTAATTTTGATTTTGGTATTGTTTGATTTTGATTTTAGGTTTTGGAATTAACAAAAACCCTAGAAATCGAAATCGAGATTGGTATGAAAATCAGGTTTCTGATGCTGAAGGAGGTATGGTTTTTAACAAATCAGTTGGGAAAATGGTCTAGGTATGTCTTCTGAATTTTCTTTGTATATGATGTAACCTGTTTTTCTTTAGAAACAGAAGGGATTTTTGTTTTATGCTTGTCTAGGTATCGTACATTTAAATTTTCTGAAGACTGAAAAACTTAGTAAATTCTTCTTACAACTTGAATAACCTATGCAGTGGTTTTTTCAAAAGGATGATTTCTTTGTTCAACACAGTTAATCTCTCCTATAACTTAGTTTTGGATGTTCTGAGTCTTTAACCTTATAACAATTGCAGGATTTCATGAATCTGAGGGATATTAGGTTGAATCTGTGTAATTGCAGGGGAACTGTTACTTTGTAAGCTACATGGTTGTGAGGTGATATACTTGTGTTCATTCATAGATGGTTCAATAGATGCAGCTTATTTGGTTAGATAAATTTTAATTTGTAGCTTGTGTATTGTTCGTATTGCAGTCAATCTAGGGATACCAAGTTTGACAGCAAGGAAGGTTCCATTAGTCTTGTTTGGAACTAAGAAAGAGGATGTGGACACAGGACAATGACATTTCTTTGTGCAATTGCAGCCTTGTATCCCATCTGCTTCTAGTACAGTACAACCTACTTGGGCTCTTCCCTTGGTAAGCAATAAGTTATCCAATAGACTTTGAATTACTTTGGTTGGTTAATTTGATTTTGATGTCCGTATCTTGACAATTGACAATGGATTATTTGAGGTTTTAAAGACAAATGGAGGCACTCATTTGGGAGGTAATTTCTTTAACATGCTAGCATTTTCATTTATGTAATATTAGTTTCTTATAGTGTGGGAGGCGCTTGTTCCGGTGATTACATACTGACATGCAAACAAAGATTAGTTTATATCAATCCAAAGTTAAAGTCATATGCAAAATCAGTGAAAACATGCATCATTGGCATCGCTTCTCGATGAAACCCTCTGTTATTTCTTGCTTTAGCAAACTTAACCCTGTGTTGAAGTTGTAGCAAACGGCTATTTTTGAATCTTGGTAGAAGAATATGATAGCACAAGAATTTGGCTCAAGGTGCGCAGTCAGCTACACTACATAGATACTGCCAAAGTCATCATTTTGCATTGTCTGTTCCTTAGGTCATGCTTAATCCTCAAATACTTCAGTGAAATAGTGATTAAATCTCAGCTCATTGTTGTTTTTTTTTATGGTTTTCATCCCAGAAACAAGTTTGCATGATGTTGCTGCAAAATGAAGTCGGGAATCTGGGTATTTCAAATTTGCAGAGAGATTAGTCTCGCGTAGGAAGAAGCTGCTAAATTCATTGTGGAGAAACATGGATGGGAATATGTGGTATGTTGTTATTACTATTTTTTTTTTCTGGAACCTAGTTAACATATGGAGGCTGTATCTTCCTTCTGCTATATTTTTTCAACTTGTAGAAGAGATCTTCTGGCATTACTAACAATATAATCTTCTGTACAGTAGAATCACTGTCACATATGTGATGCCTAATGGGGTGACTGCGACTCTCCAAGATATTCAGGTTTGTTTCCAGTTTCTTCTTCATCTTTCTTCCCTGCTAAGAAGTCGTATTCTCGCGTTACATATTCCTTCTGTTGTAAATGTAATGCTTTCTTCTCAATAAATTCATTTTCACAGCTTCTCGTGATAACTTCTGTCTTTTCCCTTCTTCTTTTTCCAGGCGGAATTTCTCAAATTAGTTTATCCAGACACGGTTCTAGTTGGTCAATCTTTAGACAATGACCTTTTAGCGCTGAAATTAACTCATAAATTAGTAATCGATACTGCTCTACTGTACAAATATCCACGTAGCTGGAGAAATTATAAGTGTGCCCTGCGAGGAGATGTCTTTTGATCCAGGATTCAGGAAATGGGGATGACAATGGTTAAGATGCAAGAGCAGCGATGGAACTAGCATATTTGAAGATTTGGCATGGTAAGCAATACTTCTCTTTCGTCTACTGAAGTCTATATGCAGAGCTGGCATTTGTATTCCAACTGTTAACTGGTAGGCTATCTCAAGTTATCGACATGGTTATATTCCGCAATGGGGAGGATACCTTCACCTTGTCAGTCAAGCATGTGTGTTCAGGTAGTACCAGATGCTGGTTAAAGTTTAGGTGTTTGTATTATGATCAACTCCATGGTAGCCTAAAAATGTCACATGCTCGCTTTCCTCGATATCACCTACTAGCAGTTATTGTAGAATAGTAATACATAGTTTTTTACGCCATGGGTCACATTCACTATTAAGAAGACTACAGTTACAGTAGTGCCTTGCAAGTTCTATTGGAGCTAAAACATGTTTTTAAGCTTGTTTACCAAATATACTAATCTTCAGGACCTCCATGCAAGGTGCTGCTCCATTGCTCACAAGGAAGAAGCTGCCTACAATTTTGGGAGAAAGTGGAAAAGCCTGCTCCAATATGTGAGACTAGAGCTTCTTAACAACTTCCAGGGACTAGAGCTTCTTAACAACTTCCAGGGACAAGTTGCAGCCTTTGGTGGATCATGTGTTAACACTTGGGAAGATGCTGGAAAAGAAGCACATATCAGGCCATGCCATGGTTTGGATCCTCCCATGGTTAGTTTTTTATTTTGTTAGTGTTGTGTGTGTGTTTGATGGTATTGGATTTAATGAATTCAATTTCTATGTAATGTTCAATAAATTTGGATAAATGAATGAAGAGAAAGTTCTGCTACAGATTGAACTAATTATTTGTATTACAAGAATTTTGAAATCACAAATTTTGTAATACAAATTTTGTCATTATTTTTTTTTAATTCCTACTAAAAAATTTGCAACGGATATATTCGTTGCTCAAAAGGAAATAACCGTGGCACAAATTAGCTCTGTGCAACGGATGAAAACAATTTGTGCCACGGATATATCCGTGGCACAAATTAATTGTGCAACGGATATATCCGTTGCGCAATCCGTTGCGCACATGTGCAACGCCACTTTTGGAACGGAAATAAGCGTGGCACAAAATCTGCGCAACGGTTATATCCGTTGCACATGGGGCGATCTGGCGTAGTGTATGAGGAGACTTTTAGGGATTGTTTTCCAAATTTCTCTTGTGTCTAGCTGTTGCTTGGTTGGATGGATTCCAATTTGAAATAGTGCATTATAAATATGATGAATATGATATGAAGGAATGGTTAACTTGTTTCTACAACAGTCCTTATAGTCCAGATAGGCCATTGGCCTGGAATTTCCTAGAAGAAATAGCTTCTAGGGTCAATAGAAATGGTGGTTACTACAGGGCATTTCAGTATGATTTATGATCAGTCTGAAAAAAAAAAGGTTCAATATGAGGGATTGTAGTCCTTATGCTAGAATCATCCAAAGGTCTGGTCTAGAGGATTTAGGTTATAAGGCCAATACATTAATTTAGAATAATCATTGAGAATGAGGTCAGGACATACAAGAACGCTTATAGAGCTTTTCTTTATTCTGAATGGATTCTCCAATTCCCTAATGATGTGCTTATTAATCAAGTAGTTATTGCTTCTGATCATAACTCTATATGCCTACAACATGCGTCTTTCTTTAATAGTTCGTATCCATTCAAGTTCTATGATATTTGGTCAAAAAATGCTTCTTGTGTTGATTTGAGTAATAATTGTTGTGATTTATTCCCCGCTTCTTATAATATTATTGTTTGTTGGATGATGTCCTTATTTTAGGTTCTGGATAGTGTACCCGTTGAAGGTTCAGTAGTTAACAAAGTAAAGAAATCGTTGGAACGACCATGGGAAAACGAAGAATTAAAAGCTGATAGATTAATGAGTTACATGAAGAATCGAGGAGTTTATATCATTATTTTAAAGAGGTATTAACAGGCATAGTTCATTTTGAGGACAAGGTGATTATCAGTTTGTTTGGGGACTCGGTATTTGCATGTTTGATTCAAGAGAGTCAACTTCCGTTCTCAAACCTCATTGATGAAGTATATTATAAACTCAAGAGCAAACATGGAATTACGTTGACGTCTGTGAAACTTGCAATTCTATCAGTTGGGGAGAAAATAATGTATGGGATTTTTGATATGATATAGATGTGTTGGAAGATAACAAGGATGAATGCTTGTGGTATTGGGAGGTGAAAATTTTAAACTCTCCTGGTTTTCCCTTTCTTATCTTAGTGCCAGTTTTTGCTGACTTTTCTCTCTTATTAAATCTGATGTTCAGGCAAGAAAACCGAAAGTAATTCCCAAAAATAAAAGGCGGATGACCTTCTAGATTTATCAACAAACATTGATCAATGGCATTAATGTAACTGTGGGTCTAGTCATCTAAGTGATTTGATGAAAGCTTCAGATAAGCTTGTGAAAGTGTTGAAAGAACCAGATATTCGTCTGCTGATGGAGAACATGGAGCAGAACATGATGGATTTGTAAATAAAATTTACTTGTTTAATTATATTTAGTTTTTAGCAAATTTTCTGTTGTCTCACTATGCTATATTATATATTAGGGATGATGAGAAAACCAAGTCAAAAGGGGAAAAGCTAACAAACGAACCAGAGACAACTAAGAAAGAGGTTGAAAGGGATAAAA
>JAJJMA010154950.1:0-13228 GCA_023529015.1 Papaver nudicaule | reverse complement strand
AACAAACGAACCAGAGACAACTAAGAAAGAGGTTGAAAGGGATAAAATGAAAATGGAAGTGCTAAAATTGATGTTTTTTCATAAAATCTTTAACAACATCCAAGCATTTTATCTTTTATGTTACATTTCTAACTCAAATGCAGTGATTTTGTCAATGATTTTATGAAAAAACATCAATTTTAGCAAGTGTAAAGTGAGTGTATCAAAACCAATTACCCCAAGTAAACTTGGACAGAGGGAGTATAATTTTAATGTATTTTTTTTTCTATTTTCTTTTTTTTCTTTTGCTTTTTGCTTTTTGAATGAATGAATGGTGATGATTGGTTTATCTGATTATAATAAGGCATTTAGATACATCTTGAGAAGTTTTTTAACATCTATAAACAAAAAACTTAGAAGTTAATTTGTTAAGAGCTTTAGAATGGCTTCTAGAAGCTGAAAAAGTTAACTTTTTCTATCTTGATTAATAGTACCCAAAAGTTAATTTGTTAAGAGCTATAGAATGGCTCCTCGTACGATTTACATGATTTTCTTAACCACACTAATGAACTTTACCTTTTATTTCTCAAACTTTGTAACACTACGTGATTGAGAATCATGATTTGCCAATCCATGTATTCATAAATTTGTAAAACTATTTAACTTAATAATCCTCAAATGTGGAAAAGATAAAAAAAAATATAAAATAAAAAAAGAATACAATCAATTCTACTTTCACTTTAGTATCTTCGGAAGCAAAATGGGGTAAACAACAACACACGACATGATAAACCGCCAATAACTACAAATAAGAAGTACCTATTAAAATGATACAAACGAACATCAGTGAAAAAAAGCATAATTACGTAAAATTTAGCTAGAGGAAGTTTACCAGATCGGGTGACCTGGCTAATGCTTTTATTGCATGTAGTTATGCATCAATAATCTTATATAAGAATACATTAAATGACAAACGGTTCATACCATCAACTCGGTTACCTCAAAAGAATTTTTGCGTCTTATCACATTGGTCAAATCATGTGGTATTAGTTAGATTTCCCACTAAAAGATCCATACTAATTCCTTGCCATGCCAAAATTTTGATGACCTCAAAATTTCACTCTTAAGGGACTATTTATTTGTTCTGAGTGGATAGTTTCGCAAAAAATTAAAGCCTTTTTTTTTGAAGCTTTCAATTCAATACAAATTTCTATCATCGTTGTCTTCTGTTCACCTACTATAACAATGTCAGCTCTCTCTCTCTCTTAGTCAAAGTAGTTTTTTTTTTCTTTTTTTTGTTAATAGTTCTTGGCAAGTTTCATTATTATTAGTTTTTTCTACGCGCGTAAGTTTAAACTTGTCGTGGTAATGTGCTCATAATGGACATCAACATATTAAACCCTAGTCTAACATAATGTGAATGTTTTCTAACGTAAAGCTTTTGAAAATATAGACACAAAATAAAAAATTTGTTAGCGAGAGCAAAAAGGATTTACGGAGAGCGAAAATCGTACTTTATTCACCATTTCGGACGAATTCAATATATTTGTATGAGTCGGAAAAAATCACCCTTACTGACCACACATATTCTTCGCCCCCCAACATCAAAAACAAAAAAGCAGGCTAACCCTCTTAAGGTAGTTACTTTATAGGTTGGTCTTCCAGTTGGGATTACTCTTAGGGGTTAAGGCTATGTTTTTCAACGTTTTTCTTATATGTACAACTTGGTTCAAAAAAATTTCTAAACATAGAAAAAATTCTTTATTCTGAACTGATAGGTTGACTGTAGGTTCAATTTCACGGTTTACGTCGACAAAGAGAGAAAAATGAGGGCCACGACCTGCCACCCTTGGAAAGCATGGGAGTGCAACTTTAGCGGGGCAGTAGCATCCTATAAATTTCCTCGTGGAATTAAGCCCGCATTATACAAATAAGTTTGCTCTTTATTTTGATGTAACGATTTTTCGGTAATTTCACTCTTAGCACGATGTTTAAAATATTCATTGATATTTTAATCACATTTTTTTGCACTTACTCAAGCACTATGAAGCACGGATACTTCAAAATTTGAGCCGTATCGGTATCGGTAACGTATCAAATTTTGATACTTGGGGATACGTATCAGAAACTCTATTTAAAGTATCTCATTTTCTTAATTACGAAAAGGGTAGGAATACTTTGGGATACCCCTTAGATACTTTAAGATGAGATACTTCCTATAGCTGATATATATTTTTACATATACTAATACACATAATCTGAATATTTTTTTAGAAATTTGTATTTATCTTCATCACATAATATAACTATTTATTAACTATATGAACATCTAAAACCATGCTTGTTCACTGTAAAGAGCCGTCGAACTAAAGAAAAATTCTACAATTACAAGTTTCCAAAAGAGGCAGCAACGCATCATTGTAAACTATTTTATTTGGTCTCTTTTGATGAAAATAATATTGAAGAGTGAGTGTGGTATTATCGTATTAGGTAGTTTTTTAATCTATTTTTTTTAATATTCCAAATAATATTGATGAGACCTTTTATTTAATAATATTTATTTAATGTGTTTTATTTTAATTAAAATGAATATGAATATTGTTATATAGTAAAATATATGTATCCTATCGTATCCTGTATATCCATTTTTATAAAATTGAAGTATCTCCGTATCGGTATCCTATTATTGATGTCTCTGTATCGGTATCCATGCTTCATAGCTCAAGCCTAGTTGTAACGTCAGATGGAACCTGAAAGAGCTTTGACCATTTTTTTTTCCCGATTGGTGTTCACGAAATTCCAACTCAGAGCAATAATAATATACTCCAATTATTTTACCATTTTACTACAGAAACATTGGTTGATGGTAGGATTTCAAATTTGATTAAAACGATAATTTTAAAGGGTGCCAAATTCAACAACAGAGTACCAGAGAATTTAGCCAACATATTGAAGGGAAAAGGAACACCCTTTCATGTTTGAAAAAGATTTAACACACCTTTCCATTCCACTTGTAGCCAATTAAAAAGATTCAACATATTGAGTAACCAATTAAAAAACGATGAGAGGGAAAGTTGTTGCTGACATGGCTTCACCACAATCAAGAGTGATTGTGGTGTCGACATGTGGACATTTGGGGTCTACTATTATGGATACAGAGAAAAAATGGGCATCCCAATAGTTGAAAAACATGATTGCAGTCGGGACAACAACGAGAATGGCTACAAAAATAGGTTTGAAAAGTTTGATTTGCAGCAAACAAATTATTGAGAAAAAAAATATATCTACCAGGTACCCCGATTTACATTAATAGTTGCGTATGAGGATATACAATCACTTAGAGAATTGGCATTCCAGTCTTTTACGTTTTCATGCATTGGATACTCACAAAGAGAATGTGTTATGTAATCACGTTTTTGGAACCGATTGAAATTTGACATTTTCAAAGAAAGTGTGCATTGTATACTGCCAAATTAAGCTAACTGTAAATCCTAGGAGATAATGAGATAATCCCTAGAAAAGATGCAGAAGTTGAATCCTTGGAGTTTTAACATTCACAACAATTTTATGAATTTGTGGATACTATAATTCTTTTGTTTCTGTCGCACTATGGCAGCCAGAGAATTGCTGCAGGCATTAAATCTCAATTTGGTAGCTAGGAGAAAGATGAAAGGTGGATCGCTGAAGCTTCCAAGTGATACATAGGAATGGTAAAATGTAGGAGATACCTTACGCACATGTCAAATAACACTGCATATAGGGGTTACAATTCTCCTAAAATTATACTAAAATCAGAGTACCGGTTTTAAACAAACTATTGGATTACTTGGGCGGACATAAATGATACTGCAAATGAAGTAACACGAAGAATGTGTACAATTGGAGCAGACGTTAATGCAAACCCACCGTACCTATGCTGTAGTGTAGAGAGTCGAGACATCACAATAGCCCATTTACAGACAATAACTACTTATACAATTGAAATATACAAATGGAGACATCTTATTGATCTCATGGCATTTGATGAAAACGTATTTTGGATGACAAAATTAATCAATCAACTCTGAGAATTAATGGTTTCATGGTAAATTAAATTGTGTGATTAAAAGTTATTTATGGAGACATGATACCTTTCCTGTAAAAGATTTGATACCAAAAACTCTAAGACACACCGGTGCGTATGCACCGGGTAGTATGCTTGTAGATATAGAAGCTGATGAATCTTCAAAATTCTTCACCAGCTTGTTACTTATAAATTACCAACACTAATATGGGTGTAATAATCTATTGTAAGGGAGGGTTAGATTTAGCTACGTGTTGGCAATTTAGCCGTAGGATCGAGTTAGGGAGTTATAGCTATATAAGCTTCATCTGTGTAATTGAAAACACAATTTGAATTCTAATCCAATTTGAATCGTTTACGATTTAGGATGTGTTCACCACTGAACCAGATGGCTTGATCCGTGAGGATTAGGAGGTTACTCAAATCCAATCTTGTCTGCACCAGCAGGTACATGACACAAGGGTCGAAGATTAATGGGGTTGTCCTACGGCGCCAATACAAGGAGAATTCAGAACCTTACCATGTACGTAGTAGTGTACACTCTAGTAATAGTACGATTTGTCCTTTCTTGTCTTTGCATACTACGGATTTGTGATGGATTCTCCCCTTTTCTTGTAGACTATGATGCTTCTTTCTTAAAGATAAATAGAACGTCATCTGCTAAATGCTGAGGAGGCGGAATATGAAGATGTATTGGAAGCAGTTTTGGGCAATTATTCAACATTTGTCTCCATGGGGTAGTCTCTAATGGTGGACAAGATTTCTGAAAATTAAAAAGATAATGATAGACTAAACAATGGAGTACTCCCTGCACATCCTCTCCACAAATAACTTTCCTCCAAGCAAAAGATTATTCAGTACATTCCAGTGACGGGCAAGCAAATAATTGTCAAGCAGACAATTCATAGCTAGACTGCAGTCAAAACATATTTTGGAGCCATCTCGCAAATTAAGCAGTAAGACAACAAAAAGTCACACAGACGAAACAACAAAAAACAAACCAGGCCAAAGTCAGAAAGACTAAAACATTTCTTAGCTGGAGTCCTTTCGCCACAAGCCCTAAGCTCACATTGCTAATTTCTCCATTCCACTTGCGAGCTCCTTTTCAGCTTTCACCCTCTTTTCTTCTTCAACAATCTCCCGAATTTGGTCCAACAGAACCTCTTCGGTTATGTTATCGTCTATACTCCGCTTCACCTTCTCGTACGTACTGAAAGCATTCGGGGTAGATTTGTCTTCTCTGACGCGCATATAACACCAGACATTTCCCCCAGAATAAGAGCACTCGATAATCTTCCCTGATAGCTGCGATGGATCTTCTCCATTCCCGAACACAACGCGGTGCCCAAACATACACTTCATCCTTTCTTTCTCGTACAGATAGAGTGATGGATTACTGCCAGTACGTTTAACGAGAAAATCCACCGAGTTCATGTCATGAGATTTCCACTTTAACAACTCCGTATGAGTGAAAGGAACATACTTGTCATTCCATGCCTGGAATATAAGACCATCTGCACCGTGCAGCAGCGCTGGAGTGAATTTCTCCAGAAGATCAGTAATCTCTGACAGCAGCCAAAACTTCTTTATCTCAACTCCAAACGGCTCCAACTCATATCTGTAACTACTCTGGTCTGCACACTGCTCCCTCTCGAGATCACGAGGTCCGATAACTTGCTGCTCCAACATCCCCCACCTTTCACCGAACGGACGCTGGATGACTGATTCGCCATTAATCGACATAACATCAAACACCAAATATCTCCTCACTTGTTTATTTGTCTCCGGGTGCGTGTCAATCACCATCTCACCGTCAAGTAATGTCAAGTCATGAGTACTATCCCCTTGTGCCGACAAAGGAAACCTCAGTTGAACTTTCCGGAAATTGAAGTTTCTATCAATCAAGTAACATCCGTCGGAGTTTAACAGCATCAAGTATCGTGTACCATCAGCTTTCCATGTCACGCGGTAATCTCGATCAATCTGCCCTAAATATTCCAAGTTCTTTTTGTCTAGAGAAACTGGATGCGATCCTGGAAACCTATTCGGCTTCCCATTCAACCTTAACAAAGAATAACACTTGCGTCTCAGAAATTCTTGTTGTTGTCTAGGTATCGCATCACCCAACACATCATCGTTCGTTAGCACTACTACATTACCTGATCTGCTACCGTGGCATTCATTAGGGTTTTTGCTGCTTTTGTCGATAGATGATGTTGTTGTTGGCACAGTATTGTTGGCCTCTTCATCAACGACCTTGTTGTGTTGTTGTTCGGATCTTCTTTTCCATACCTGAGCCATGATCTAGAAGAAGTTTGCGGTGAAGATTTTGAGAGAGGGGGGAAGGGGGATATATTTAGGAAAAGGTCCATATGACTCATATTTATAGGCAATATTAAAGGCGGTGTAGCCCAAGATTCAGTGGTTTAAAAAAGGAAACACGCTAGCCGAGTAAGAGCCAGCTGTTAATTAGTAGTATTTCCTTCCCTGTCAGATACATTACTGCCAAGTAAATTGTTCCAATGCCTCATGTCAGTAGGAAAAGACTGGAGAAGAAGTGACAAAAGCGAAAGAAGAAGGAAGGCCTGAAGGCAACACAGACTAGCTAGCTTGTGTGTGCAGCATTGATAGCGCTTCAGCTTTCCCCAAGTTAGTCAAGGCGGTAATCAACTTCTGGCGGTACTCTGCAAGATCCCTCTGAACCTTAGCTGCTGCGGAAGCGGTCAACCTCTGGCGGTACTCTGGGAGATCCCTCTGAACTTTAGCTGAAATTGCATCGCGCAATTTCTGTTCGTACTTTGCGACATCACTCATAACCGTAGCTGCTGTGGCAACACCCAACTTCTCGCGGTAGTCTGTGAGAGCCTTCACAATTATAGCTGCTGTGGCAACACCAAACTCTGAGAGATCCCTCTTAACATTAGCTGATGCATCAGTGCTCAACTTCTGGTGGTACTCTGCTAGAGCCTTCTTAACTGTAGCTGCGTCAATATGGGCTAGGGGTATAACCGGAAAATAACCGGTAATTTACGCTTTTATCCTTATTAAGGTAAAAAGATTACTCTTTATTTACACAGGTGTAGAACTAGAAACCCAGTGTCATCACTTGAGAATCCCCCTTAATGTACATCGGCCAACAAATAATTCCGGAATTAAACCAATTCATAAATCTGCAATATTCTCTTGTTACAAACAAAATAAGATAAAGCTATAACATTAATCTGGTCTTGCCCTTGCAAGCAGTAATATACCAAATGCAAATGCCTTCAATACTTGCGGATTGTTCTGTTAGATAGATGAAGAAGAAGCATCGGTCATCCACCCATCATTAAGTTAGCCAAGAACTTCACAGCATGAGCACAACAACATACCCATATACATCTACTCATTCTTGATTCGGTCACCACTGTGAACACAAGGTCATGTCTTATCACCATCATAGCATATAAAGTAAAAATGACAACAACAAAAAATTGAACCGTTAAACTGCAGAAATCTGTTTAGATGCCAGTTTAGGATATATTTGAAGAAACACTCGAGAGAGTAGCTACTCAATACAAAAAAGAAAAGGTAACAGCAAGAGCAAGGTATGCAATTTCAGTGTTCTGGAAGAGTAAATAGTTTTTGTTTCTAACCTTTCAAAGCCACTGCATTTGAGGATAAGACAAACATATCAATGATATAAAGCACAGACGAAGGGAAGTCCCAAACCTGCAGTTATAACACAAAAAATATTAACTTAAGCAGCATATTACACAAAGAAATCGACTAAAGGACAGTTATTTATTGTTCTGCATAACACTAAAAAAATTATACCATCATGGCTACGAGAAAAATCCTCATGTAGCTGGAAACGAAGATAGCCAGAGATATGTCAATGTAACTGCGAGAGGCAAACAACGATAAGAAGAGTCTATAAAAAACGGATCAGTTGATTTAAGAGCTCAGCTATAGCGTATATAGTGGTTAACGAGACTAAAACTAGTAGTTCACCTAGTAGCTTCAGCAGATGCAGTTAGCAAAATCCTTGTAACCCCAAGGAATAGAACGCAAAAGAAGACAAAGTTTACTAGGAGGACATCTATCAGCATCTGCGATAGGACATACAGAACCAATATTCTTAAAGCAGAAACAGTCTACTTGAGTGGTAAACTGCCAAAAATTCATAAGTAACTAGGAGGTGCTCAAAACAGAAGAACAAACCTTTCCGCATATCAAAGAAGATGAAAAAGAGTTGAAAGACAGACTCCAATCTTCCTTTAAAAGAAAATTTCTGTCTTAAGTAAAGAAGAAAAACAACTACATCAGCATCGGTATCGGTATTCAAAAGACTAAAACTCAAGTAAAAATGGGTTTTATAGAGGAAACGTACATCCATCTAGAAGAAGATAAAGGATGGCTGACCTCCACAATATGCCCTGCAGGGTAGTGAAAAGTGAGCTTTTCCGATTGCTAGAGTAAGAATCAATTGCTTCTTTACAACTAATGAGTAGACTATTGTCGCAATTACTTGACAAAGTACATTCGGTGTATTATACTGTAAGTAAAGGAAACAATGATGTCTATTACATACTTTGAAATCAACAGGGTGTAGAGTGGGTGCATTGTACAGCAAATGCCTATAAGCTTTCGTCTTATGCATGACCAAATCAATGAGCAGGATCTACACACAGAAATGTACGTTTTCGAAATGTTAAACACACAAGTAAATGAAGTTCGCAGGAAAGATGACAATCAACACTAACAAAATGAAAGTTTGTTTACCATGATCTCACATTCGATGTACTCGTCAGCGACTACTTTGCAATTTCCCTAGTTAAAGAGAAGGATTATTTAAAAGCATAGCAGTGAATGGAATGTTTAATTGAGAAGAAGAGAGGTTGGCTTCTTACACATTTCATCAACCGAATATTTCCAGGTGAGTACTGAAGAAACAGCAATTGAATCTTACAACCACAATGGATGCATTTGAACTGCATCCTAGTAGACTCATCTTTCACCTCCTCCATTCCCCCAGTAATCTACTAAGATTTATCAATCAATCTGTACCCTAAATAAATCAATTCAGCTGCTATGAAATGAGGAAGAAAATAAACAAATTTATGATCAATTTACATACCCACTGAAAATTGGCAATTGCGGATGTAGGAATTGGAATCCCCTGCTTCGTTTGGGTGAATTAATGGAAGCCCTAGATTTGTTCTCCAGAAAACAAGTTTAACTCTGTCTGTTTAAGTCTGTTCCTATCAAGTTCAACTCTGTCCGAGTGTCTGTAGATTGTATGGTTCTGAGTTGGTCTAACGGCACGCCTAAAATTCCTGGTCCACCACACTGTTATGGCCCGGCACGTCTCTAGGCTCTGTCCCTCCAAAAGCAGTATTGACCGCCCAAGCAAGCAATATTGATACATTGTCCAATACATTGCATCATACTTTGTATATCAAAAATATCACAGATTTGAGAAAAACGAGAGAGGTGATTTATCTTTAATGATGATGATGATGAAGTGGTTGTCTTTGTTTTTCTAGTTCTTAGTTACATTTTTTTTTGTATCTCTAAAAATCAAACTGTGTGATTTAAGAGATTAGGATTAGGAATAAGTAGATTTATAACAGAGGATGTGACTACTTGCCAACTAAATAAATGGTCGGAATTTAGTTAATTTTGTGTTCAAAAATAAAAAAAGTTAAACCCACAACGACACAATTTTTCGTTTAATCGGCTAGGGCTGGGCCTGCTGTGATATTTTTTTAATTTTTTTTTGAAGGAAAGGACAGCATATATTAACCAAGAAGCATTACATTGTTTAGTACAACAATTGGTATGATGTATCCAATAACAAAGCTAACTACATCCAAACCAACCAACAGAAAGTATCTGATGCTCCTAGTAGTTACAAGTGTCAAAGAGAAAGTCATGTAAGAATGACCAGTTCGAATCCATGAAATAGAGAGCCAGATGCAGTGGCGGAGCCAGAAAGTTAGGATGGGGGGTGCTAAAATTAAAGGCGGCCGCCAATTTTTTTTGGGGGGTTTAAGCACTTAACCAACAAATTTTTTTTCTACTTTAGACCCTTAATTACTAGTTATAAGACGTTGTAACTACTAAATGATAAGAATAGACGGTATAGACGACCAATTCCTTACCTTACCTAGAAAAATTTGTGATTAATACTAGCAAGTACCAACTTTTCCAACAAAGGTAAAGAAGTACAA
Source organism: Papaver nudicaule (assembly GCA_023529015.1). Classification (NCBI taxonomy): domain Eukaryota; kingdom Viridiplantae; phylum Streptophyta; class Magnoliopsida; order Ranunculales; family Papaveraceae; genus Papaver; species Papaver nudicaule. The sequence goes on along the minus strand of JAJJMA010154950.1, from coordinate 2,971 downwards.
TCACACTCAAAGGCATAGCCTGTTCTTTGCTACCTAACTGAACCTACACAGCTGTAGCCTACAGTTCAAGTCTTCAATGCATACAGCAAAATCAAAGAAATACAGTTATAGTAAAATCGTATTATGACCCTCCCTTTAAATCAGTTTCTACTAGCAAAATCGTATCAATTCAATAGAGTATACCCTCCCTTTAAATCAGTTTCTACTAGCAAAATCGTATCAATTCAATAGAGTATACCCTCCCTCTTTCAGATTCACTATGTTCTTCAGCTGTTGTTCTATCTCTCTGCGTGACTGCGTTCTTATTTCTTAAACATGAAAACAGAATACAGAAGAAAAGAAACGGAAAAGGAAAGAGGGAATTAAGTTTGTGATGTGTGGGGACTAAATCTAAACACAACTATAAGGTGGGCTAAATATTAAATTTAGAAGGACTGGTGGGCTAAACTTAATTACTAGGTGGGCTAAAAAAAAAAAATTTTTTTTATAGGGTCGAAATGTGTCTTGGTGAGTAATTTAAGGAATTAGGGGGGTGCTATAGCACACTCTAGTCTACCTTTGGCTCCGCCCCTGGCTAGATGACCAGGATACCATACCACTGGAAAGGTGCCATGCTCACGAGGAAGACGGCAAACAGCCATTTAAAAAAATGACCAGACAGAATACTTGAAATACAGACTAAGGAACGTCTGTAGCTTCCTTTAAGGCAGAAAGGAATAACCCCATACTGATGAAACCAAACTTCTTCATCTAGCCAGAACTTCATAAGATTGTCAGTAATCGTTGAGCGACTTTGAAAAACCAAAATGTCATTTAGGACACTGTAACTGCTGCAGGTGAAACAAACAAGCCTAGAAGCAAGAAGATAAAAACTACTAATATATATAGTACTAAGGACCCATGAAAAAGTCATAGTCCAGACAGTATGAGATGTTAGGAATAGGTGAGGTGTGGAAAACTTTGTCCTCCTAAAAAAATAAAAGTTAATATCAGAGGTGTACAGGTGGACAAAGGACATCTCAACACAAGTAGAAACCGGATGGAACAGGTGATGAGGCCACCGAAGGTGGTTGTCGAAACTGACACGTGAAAAAGGATCATCCAAGGTTGGAGAATCAAGCTGATACACGGTATCGAGACAAAAGGTGGCAACAAGACTCAGTGAATCCGTCAAATCCGGTTCAGTGAACCATGACTAGGGGTGAGCAACGGGGTAACCGTTGCGGTTTAGGGGGTACCCGCGACCAAACCGTCAAAAGGTGCGGTTTGGAAAATCAAACCGCGACTGCACCGTGCACCGCCGGTTTTTAGAACCGCGGTTTTGCGGTTCTTGCGGTTTGGTCGCGGTCCCCCGCGGTTTTCAATACAAACATTGTTCATAAATAACCAAGAGGTACTGATTTGGGTAAACAGAAAGCAAGCTGAACATTACCGCAAATCCTATACTTCAATCTATCTACCATAACCAAGAAAATTTAACAGGCTACATCAAACTGATTCATCTATCAGATTATCCATAGAATAAGATCCAGAAATCAAATTCACAACAGATCAAAATCAGATTTCTTAAACATAGATCCAATTTATAAAACTAAAATCTCCTTAAACAACTACAAATTAAAAACAAAACACAAGAAAAATCTGGAAAAACCTCTTATCTATCCATAGATCCAGTCGTCTCCTCTTCCTCCAAAGATGGTTCAAGCTTAACAACAAGATTAGTAACAGAGACCAAAAGAAAGAAGTGAAGAAACTGAATCTTGTCTGTGGGTCTGTGGATGTGTCCGATGGTTGAAATTACAAGGAGCTACGGTGTTGATTAGTGGTGGAATTTCAGCAAGGAAGAAGGGTGATTAAGAGGTCAGTGCTGTGATGATTTTCTGTGTGTTTTGTGGAGATGGAATTGCTGAATTAGAAAGGGCTTTTGAAGCCATTACATCTATGGGTTTGCGGCTGTTGATTTGCTGGAGTTTGATGGTCGAGATTGTGGTGAATTAGGTTGAAATTGTGGTGGTTCTGGTGCTGATTTGGCGAAACCTTTGAGCTCAGGGTTGTGTGATCTTGGGTGTGGAGTTTCAGGGTTATGTAGATCCGTGATTTTGAACACCATGGCTGGTAATTTCTCTGTAGATCCGTGAGTAGAACATCACCGTAAGTAGAAGGAGGTCCAACTGGTGATGGTGATAGTGATGAAACAGGAGGAACAACAACACCAGATGGTGTAGAAGCAGCAGGAACATCAGTTGGTGGTGCAGGTGGTGATGATGAAGGAGAGAAAGAGATCGAGATCGAGAAGGGTTTTATATGTTTTAGTTCCAATAATATCCTTAGGTATTAACTTAATTACTAGAATGCCTGCGGTTGCGGACAAATCCGCGGTTCTCATGGGCCAACCGCAACCGCCCCGCTAAATGATGCGGATTGGAAAATTAAACCGTCACCGGCCCATTGGATGAACGGTTTGGTCCTAAACCGCAAATTTACGGGCGGTTGCGGTCCAAATCCGCGGTTCCGGTCGATTTGCTCACCCCTAACCATGACGAGTCAAGAAATAGGATCGGCTGGGCCTGCTGTGATGATTGTAAATTAAACCTAAAATTCCTGGTCCTCCACCACACTGTTCTGGGCCGGCACGTTTAAACCTCATCGAGTTCAACTCTGTCCGAGTGTCTCTGTATATTAACAGTGCGGCTCCGGACCGCCCTGGTAGTCTAGGCATTGGTGAGAAACATCCACCCATCCGGTGCCTTCCTTCCTTCCTTCCTCTCTCCTCGCTCTCACTCTTATTTTTCGTGAATTTCTTGCTCTCTTCCACTGCCATCCACCCAGGCGCGTATTGCAGGTAATATCGATCATCTCTTCATCCATCTTAAAACCCTAATTTCACGAATCTGAAGTGAACTGAAAATTATGATTTCATATTATATGCAACCTCAACCTAATTAGGACTCAAAACCCTAATTTACTACAT
>JAJJMA010154931.1:9610-20694 GCA_023529015.1 Papaver nudicaule | reverse complement strand
GAGAGGATTAGAGAGCAATATGAACCGTCTATTGCTAGTAAAGGGCTATTCAAAGCCGTCAGATATGGAAAACACCACTGTGTTATGTAAGATAGATGTGCCTACTATAACTAGAAATCTTATATTTGTTCATCAGTTTGCAAAAGATAATAATTGCTGTTTTCTCTTCTATCCATATTATTTTGTGGTTAAGGATCTGGTTACCCACAAAGAACTTCTCCATGGACCGCTTAAGAATGGACTCTATGATCTGCATTCAGCCCTGAATAGTTAAAGCAAGCATTCAATATTTCTAAAGCAGTAGCAGCAGAAGAAACAGCTTCTTGGCACAATAAGCTTGGTCATCCAGCCTTCAAGACTTTGAAGCACATTCTGTCTTCAGTTGATAGTTCAATAAATGAGCATTTGTCAGCTGTTATATGTACTGACTGTCAAATAGCTAAGAGTCATGCTCTACCATTTCCCTCTTGTTCAGAAAATCAGACACATGGTCCATTGGATCTGATTCACACTGATGTATGGGTCTCCCCAATTTGCTCAGTTAATGGATTCAAGTACTATGTTTCCTTTATTGACTCTTTTAGCAGGTTTACTTGGTTATATCCACTCTCTTATAAATCTGAAGTGTTGTCTACTTTTGTTAAGTTCAAAACTCATGTGGAAAGACAGTTCCACAGGCAGATTAAGTTTGTGTAGTCTGACTGGGGAGGTGAGTATAGAAATGTTTCTACTTACTTGGATTCCTGTGGAATAGGACATAAAGTTTCATGTCCTCATGCTTATCAACAGAATGGCAAAGCAGAGAGAAAGCACAGGCACATAGTTGAACCTGATTACATCATGCCTCTTTACCTTTATCTTATTGGAGTTATGCATTTGAGACTACAAATTTTCTTATTAACAGACTGCCCACTCCAACTCTGCATCAGTTGTCACCTCTTGAAACATTGTTTCATCTTAAACATGATTATAACTTTCTGAAGACATTTGGTAGTGCTTGCTTTCCATGTTTAAGAAGTTTCAACTCCCATAAACTTGAGGCTAGATCACTCAAATGCATTTTCTTAGGATACAGTGCAATGCATAAAGGCTATAGATGTCTAAATCCTCAAACAAATAAGCTCATTATATCCAGGCATGTTACCTTTAATGAGCGTGAATTTCCTTATTCAACTCTATTTTCTGCTCCACATACTGAGGATGCAGAGTTATCTATAATGTGTGTCTCTTCTCCATCCACTACATTTACTTCACCCGCTTCAATACCAAATGAAGTGGATATTCATCTTTCTGACATGAGTGAGTTTCCCCCTCTTCCTGCTTCTACTGTATCACCTACATCAGCTATTTCTGATCAGCAACAACCAGTTCAGAATGACCATGGAATGGTTACTAGGGGAAAGAAAGGTATCTTTAAGCCTAAGGTTTTTGCTGCTGAAATTCAAACTGTTAATGAGGACATCTCAGTGCCTACTTGCTATACTTATGCTATTCTAGATGCAAAATGGAGAGAAGCAATGCAAGAAGAACTCAATGCTCTTATTCAGAATGGTACATGGGAGCTAGTGGATATCAGGGAAGCTACTAATGTTGTTGGCTGCAAGTGGGTGTTCAGAATTAAAAGAAATGCAGATGGTTCTATTGAGAGGTTTAAGGCTAGACTGGTGGCTAAGGGGTTCAATCAAGTTGAAGGTTTAGATTTTCAAGAAACATTCAGTCTTGTAGTTAAAGCTACCACAGTGAGACTCATTCTCTCCATCAGTCTATTCAAGGGATGGACAATCAGACAATTAGATGTCAAGAATGCTTTCTTGCATGGAGATCTTGTTGAAGAAGTATATATGAAGCCGCCACCAGGCTTTGTTGATAAGAGGTTTCCCAATCATGTGTGCAGGCTCAAAAATTCACTCTATGGACTTAAACAAGCTCCAAGAGCATGGTTTGAAAGATTAAGTACCTTTCTGATCAAGTCAGGCTTCAATTCTTCAAAGACTGACACTTCTCTGTTTTTCAAGATAACTGACTCTGCATCTGTGTATATTCTCATCTATGTTGATGATATTTTAGTGACTGGTAGTTCCCCTGCTGCTGTTGATCTACTCATCAAAACTCTGAGCTCTGAGTTTGCTATTAAAGACTTGGGAGACCTACATTTCTTCTTGGGGATTCAAGCAAAGTCTTCAGCTTTAGGAATTCACTTATCTCAAGAACAGTACATTACCAACTTGTTGAAGAAGACTAAGATGGACTTAGCAAAACCTTGTGCTACTCCTTACTCTGCAAGTGCTGAGAAGTCGTCTTTTCCTCTATTTTCTGATGCTCCTGCTTATAGATCTGCTATGGGAGCTCTTCAATATGCAACTATTACTAGGCCTGACATTGCTTTTGCTGTCAACAAGGCATGTCACCATATGCACTCACCAACTGAGGCAGATTGGGCTGTTGTTAAAGGATTCTCAGATACTTAAAAGGTACATTATCACATGGTCTTCAGTTCAAAAGATCCTCTTCCTTGCAACTTCAAGCCTTTTGTGATACAGATTGGGCTGGTGATCCAACTGATAGGCGTTCTACAAGTGGTATGGCTGTATTTATGGGACCCAATCTTATCTCTTGGAGTTCCAAAAAGCAGAAAATTGTTGCTAGGTCTAGTACAGAAGCTGAATATAGAGCGCTGGCTGATGCTACATCTGAACTGGTGTGGATTCAATCACTGATGAATGAGTTATGTTTTTGCAGTCCAAGAGTTCCAGTGATTTGGTGTGACAACATTGGTGCTACATACCTGACAGCAAATCCAATTTTCCATCACAGAATGAACCATATTGAGATTGCTTTTCACTATGTGAGGGAGTTAGTTGCCAAGAAACAGCTACAGGTGCGCTATCTCTGCACTCAGGATCAAACTGCTGATATTCTCACAAAAGGACTAGGCACTAGTCGATTTGCATTTCTCAGAGGCAAGCTCAGTGTCTCCTGTCCTTCGACTCTGATCTCGAGGGGGGTGTTAGAGTATGAGAGAGTTTCCTTTATTTACTGCCAAGTGTCATTCAGGAGTTGGTGTTGGTTTAATTGTAACCGGCAGTTGCCGTTAGCTGTTTTCTGTTGTTTGTGTCGGTGCAGTCTGAGCTTTAAATAGCTGTCTGTTGTTCTTTGTCTGTAACAGAGAAAAGAGAAAAAAAAAAATGAAATGAAAAACAAAGAGAGAATGTTTAACAACTCTAGTCTCTCAATACAGTGCAATCATTTGGATTTTGTGAATGTTTGATTACGATTCATACAAAACAAGTGTAATGGATCAAATCACACAAGCAAATGAGCTGTTGCAAACTCAATTTTAATGATCATTTACATATATTTGGCTACATATACTCTTCTTAGTAATTAGATGTCTCGCTCAATAAATCAATTATGTTGGATTTTTTCTATCTCACAGTCTATAGAAAAAACGGTGAGATGTTGGAGTAAACTTAAAATGCATCTGCAACTGCACGTAGGTCCAGGGAGTTTTTCTCCGATTTATATGATAATAATTATCTTCTTATTAATTCTGATCAATTGAACTCTAAGCTTTTAATAAGTTTCTTTTCTTTGTAGTTTGCTAGACTCAAACGTTTCACGATAAAATTACTTGTATACATTTATTTATACCTTGGCACTTAGTAGCTCTAGTTGTTCTTTGTAGAAGTGAACTGAAGCAAAATACCTATTAAATGATGACTTTGTTTTAACTGAGCCATCCTTGACTGCCGGAAATTGCCTGTGAGATACCTTAGACTTCCAAGAAATAGCCTGAATTGCAATATTACTATGTAATTTTCTACTCGTCACTTACACTCATCAAAACCTTGTTGATCATCTGAAGGAATTCTACAGGGAGGACAAATTCTATGGTTATCAATTATCCAACTGAGAGCCCTACAATGGTAACTACTCTTGCCACTTGAAAATATCTACTACATGGTGTGGAGTGGAGTCCCTACCGGTCTGCTCCCACAAGTGCATACCAATTTGGAGGATCCACTCACCTGCTTTTCAAAAGAAAATTGCTGTAAATGTCTACAAATGCTCATGTGCCATGAAATGATTGACCCCAAAACAAGCTTACTGGTGGGCGCATAGCATTATATCTGACCCTAAGGGTAAATGCCAGGATACAATATTGAGCACATTCATTTGCAAAAGTAATTATTGAATGTAGCTGGTTAGGTGATTTAGTGGGTGAAGTGGAACAATGTCACATGACATGGCATGGCACTGCAAAAAAAAAAAAAAATGTAAAGCTTCAGTGAAAAATCAATTTCTCTTGTCCTGCCCAATTGACATTCCTAGCTAATTAGTAATTCTTTGGAGTGTTGGACTTTGTTGCATCCTTTCAAGGTTACCAATTACACTTAACTCTAATATTAGCTTTTCACAGACATTTAATTTCTTTTTTCTCGTTTGGATGATGTGAAAATTTCGTCTAACACGTACTAGAAATGACTTTGCATCATTTGGTTTGTGTGAAACTTTGATTTTCATTGTGACACAAATCAAAACACACAGGAGATGAGAAAATGTTAGGCTAGTCCCGTTCGAGTGTTATTTCCTTTATCTTGCACATATGAAATGAAGAGCACCTATCAGGTAAATGAAATGTTGTAAACTCAAATTTAATGAACACCCATATGAGCTTGCTGTTTTTTTACATTAGTATTTTGGAGTATAAATATATTGCATTTCCTTGTTTCTCTTGACGAAATAACTATGTCGGGTTTTGTAATTGGTAACGTTGTATGTAAGACATTGGAGCAAACAAAATATTACTGCTGATAAATTTATAATGTAGAACCTAATACATGTAATACAGAGTACGAGAGAAGTCAAGAAATATTGTAACAGAGATGCTTTTTTTGTTTAGATAAGTTTCAAAATCATGTTGGGAAGCAACTTAAGATAGATTTTTTTTGTTTTTTTAAGCAAAGGATGGCTGTTTTTGGGGTTCTCTATGCTTGAAGTTCATGGCTTCGTCTATAGCCACTTCTTCATGAATCTACTATCTACACACGCTACCACTGAGATGAGTGCTTTATGGGTTTGGGTACTCAGCAATCTACAATATGTATTAGTTATCTTTCTTTGCACCTGGGTTTTGTGTGTCGTAAATATTGCACTTAACTGTTTTTATTATGAAAGTAATCTACAACTAAATTCAACAGAGGTTAACATGTTCTGAGAAGTCTTGGAACAGTACTGAGTTGGTCGGGTTTTGCTGCAATTATTACTTGAGGTGTGTTCATATAACATACTGCTTCGATTGGGTCTGGCCCCGACCTTTCTTGAAGCTCTTCTTTAGTTGACAGATTTTAGTTAATGCACATACTGATTTGTAAGTTTGTAACCAAATTCTAGCTGCAATCTTATGCTAAGAGAGACGAATTTTTGTGCGTAATTTGCTCAGTTTGATCTGTTAATGAGAGAATATCGATAAAGAAGCAAAGCAATACATTAGAGGTCAAGCAATAGAATATAAAGCTTGAGAATTGTACATACTAAATCAAATATCCAAAACAACATGTTCAATTGTCTTCAAAATAACCAATCTTAAAGAACAACTAACGAAACGAAGAACCTTCTCACAAATGATAGCGGCTTTACTTTGTAACGGAATTTTGATGCATCTTCAGCAGACCTTCCAGAGATACCATGGACCAGCTATCCTTGGTCTGTGCAAATATATTTTGATTTGCCGAATCAATACATACGCTTATGTTACCAAAACCATATATCTGATGACCGTAATGTGTTCTGCCGAGTTTAGGCTTAAACGACAACTGATTCTGCTGCGCATAGACCTCAATGATTTCGTTTAAACTCATTTCTGGCATCATGTTAAAGTCACCAGCCGATGTCACTCTTCTTCGCTTGTCAGCCTCAGCCTCTTCTTGTAATCGAGCGTAGAATGCTGCTGCTTTCTGCTGAGCCTCAAACTGCCTCTGCCTGTTCACTCTAAGATTTTTCGGTGCAACCACCTCGATATCTTCAGCGGCCTGGTGCATCATTTCAAGACACACATTCAGCTCATCTCGTACCCGATAATGGGCTAGCAGTTCGGTCGTGAGACTTCCTTTCCATCCCAAATACCACTGCACCACTTCATCCAGATTCGGGTTTGCACACAACCAGTGATAGAGTGCATCTTGCAACTTGGGGAAGAAACCCGTCTCCAACATTGTAACCATGTGATGGCTAGGAACTACAGTTGCCCAAGACATGATCCAAAGGAACCGAACACGTTGCTTGCCGAGGTTTAGGTTCCCAGGCTTCACTTCCAACTCTTGAAACATCTTCCCTAATTTAGGAACTATAAGTGGAACAACATAATCTTCCCATACACAAGAATTCAACATTGCCTTCCATGAAGACATCTGATACAACCAACCTGCTGGGTTCTTACGAGGATCCCATTCCTGTAAGGATTCAGTAAGTAGCGGCAACGTATACGAAAACGCAACAGACGTCAAGTTGAAATACTCAAACTCATACCTGAATCTCTTCTCCAAATCACTGAACACATTGTGAAGTGACTCCAGTTTTAATGTGCCCTTCCGATTCTCCTTCTCAATTCCTTTTAACACTCGGACTATCTCCTTCATGTTTTTACGTTCTTTCTTCTTCTTACTGCTTTCCTTTAGTGCCTCGCCAATCTCAACCTTGCAATCGTTTCTTTCCCAACCCTCGTATTTGGTTTCTGAACATGTAGTTCAGCAAATTTATTAATCAACATGCTGCGAGACTGAAGAAGTTCAGGCATGGGTTTGTAGAAGAGAAAACAAAAACAAGCTACAAATTCCATCTGTGTACCTGAATATATAGGGGTGTCATAGATGCAATTTTTGGAAGCGTATTGGAATTAGGAAACCGGTTTCCGTTCTTTTCTAAGTCGGTTTCTAAATTTTAAAGGGACCGGATATGATAGAACCGTCCCAGAGAAAAAAAAAATTACTACTCCGGATATGGAGTATATAAAGATCTCCATATATTCTAACATATTTCAGGTAAAAAATTCAAACATAATAACTATTATGAAAAACTAGGGCAGTTTAGCCCCATTTCAATCCGTCCTCTTGCTGCAACCTGACTGTTTTTGCTAAAAGGTGAAACAATGCTGTCCTTCCCCCAAATTGGTAGGGTGTATACATACTACACAAGAAAAGACCAAACAGGTCGTTCGTTCTTTTACCGAAAACCACCATCTGTCCACAAATCATCTGATTTTCCCTTCGTGTTGTTATTATGGTTTGATGAACTGTTGTGGAAACCTTCGTCGAAGGCATCATCTTTTTGATCATCCCACCCAGCCCAGTTATCGTTCGCACCAGCAGTGGCAGCACTATGGCCACCACCAGATTTGCCAAACTCTTCCTTTCGGGTACTTGCATCTTTACTGTCCCAATCGTCCCAAGAATTGGACGAAGAAACCGAGTTGAGCTGTTTACCTGACGAAGTGTTGGCTCCACCTCCGCCAGATCCAGATGAGTTGTTGGTTTGGCTGTTGTTCCATCCCTTGGTTTCCTTTCCAAACTCCTGATAAAATCCATTACTTTGGCTGTCATTCCTTTGCCAATTATCTCCTCCTTTCCACGGGACTGTACCTTCCTTGGTGTACTCCTCGACCTTCTGTGAAGCAATTGCCATGACACCTTTCATAATCCCCCAAGTCCGATGACCAATCTCTGTTGTTTTTGTGGTGACAACATTCATCGTCTCATTTACCTTGTGATCATAGCCACCCTCTTTGACCTGCAAAATAGGTTTGAGTAGTGTTTCTTAAAATAAAAAGCATGATACAATTAGCAAGTTTTAACTAATGAATGTACTAATATCATGACTGGCCCTAGATATCATCAGGTTTAACATTTTTGTAACTAGTAACAGCATGCTGGCCCTAGATAGCTTCAAATAATCTACCTAAATCTCGAGCAAACCCAAGTAATAACATAAAAAATTTGTAAAAAAACAGAGAAAGATGTTCATCGTGCTTCTTGCCCTTCATTGGATATACAGGTAGCAAGACAGTCTTGTAAGGTAGTCTCCAATAAACAACGGATAGGTTTACACCATAACTAGAACATATCCCGACAATGGGTTTAAAAATATGATCAGAAAACTGCAGGACAACAATCATGTACTTGTACAGTTTAAATTCGGCATTCGCCATCAACTAGATATAGAGATAGAGAGCTGAGAGGAATCCAGTAGATTATCGACTTCAAACACGAATTAGGAGAACAAATATCAACCAGTTCCACATAATTAAGGATTTCAAACAACTATTTGAAGCATGTTACAGACCAGAATTTTGAGCAATAATTATAAAAATCAACAGGAGATAAGACAAGGATAAGGGCCGAAATTCAGACTCTCTCTAGTTTTCAAAGCACACACAATTTTTTTTAAGTAATAAGACCACACTATCCATGCTTGGTAATCCACGGCCCTGCTTGGTATGCTGCAAAAATTTACAGGCCAACCAAAACGGCAACTCCTTGGTAGGCACATAATTTGCTGCCATTATTTATAGACCATAATCCTCCACAAAAGCCGATGAAGATAGGCAAAGTTTTGCGGTGAATCATAGGCCTACCAAGCAGCTGCAAATTTGGAAAGCCTGAGAATCTTTACTGGATACCAAGCACGGCCATGTAATTTACTATGCACATTTCAGAGTGCATACACAATTTGTGAAGGCACTGTGCAATTTTTGCAGTTACTTATATAGTGTGGTCCTTATATTTGACTTCGAGTTTTGGTCCTTTGGTAGAACTAACTATATAATCCAGTCTATCAGAGTTTGTCACTTCGTCCATCAGCGAAACTTCAACAAGCTCAAAATTATTAATCAAAATCAAGCTATTAGAGTGCCTACTGACTCTACTCCACTCTAACATAGCTCAGTAGTCAACACTGCCAAAAGGCCAAAAACGAATGTATTTTACAGGAAGATTGAACTAGCAAATACTCAATCAAAACCATCTCACATGTATGACCTTGTTTTGACAAAAAGTTTTGAAGATTAAAATAGAAAGTTCTTAAAAAGTACTATACCTTAACAATAAAGTTCAATTTCCAAAAAAAAGATAAAAATTCAAATACCTTGGAAGTTAGCTCTTTCGTCCCAGCTTGAACTACGCTAGCTGCAGACTGAGCAGCCGATGCTGCAACCAACGATAACCTACCAAATCCCTAAAAGGGGAAAAAACAAAAGGAAAGAGAAAATTATTAGCACAATAGAACCAACAAATAGCATCATGCAGACAATTAAACCACAAACAGCTTTTGAACAACATTAAACCTTACAGATTTTGCATTTCCAAATTTATATATTGATGGTTACTTTAGTTTGTTTTCAGTTTGGTTGTCCTGTAACTCAACAGAACAAAAGCCAATACATCGTAGCAGAACCATCAAGTATCTTTTCACACTTTAAACAATACTCTTTTGCAAGTTCTGTATGATTAGTAAGAAAGCTGAGCATTTTAATGATCAAATTCACTATATATCTGAATGCTCTTGACATCAGTAACTAGTAAATAGGTAAAAGGTGGATGTGGTCGTACTTACTAAAAAAGTATCCTGAACAACATGGTCAACGAAAGACAGTGAGACTAGCTATATCTTGGCGCCCACCGACTCAAAAATATCAAGAATATGGTAAATGCTTCTGATCTCCATACTAGTTAAGAAACACTTGTCACTAGATGCTCTTGACATCAGTAACTACTGCATAGGTAAAAAGTGGCATGGTCATACGTACTATAGAAGGTATTCCGAACAAGATGGTCAACTAAAGACTGTGAGATTAGCTACGTTTTAGTGCAAACTGACTCAAAAATGTGAAGAATAAGCTACCTACTTCTGATCTCTATACTAGTTACGAAACACTCGTCAATACAATAGAAAAAGTCTAGTTATCACTTCACATTCTATTTTTAGACATGGGTCAGAGAGGGTCAGATTCAACACTCCATTCGACTAAACTCATAGATCTATACCCAACACATCCCAAACCATTGACAATAGTTGTATGCTTACTAAAAACAGACATACGTCAAACAGAAAGACTTTTCCAACTTCAATTTCTTATCTACCCATATCGAAACAAAATCAAATTCAAAAAATTATGAAAACCACAACCAACAAATCTCACCTGAAAAACAGTATCTTTAATCGCACCACCACCAGCACCACCACCAGCACCATAATCCCTCTGATTCGAACTCGGCGCAGCAGGCGTGGATCCAAACCCAACATACTTCCCACCTTTCGAAGGCGGCAAACCCTCCGGTCTACTATCATTCTCCATCATTTTCCTCGCAAAAAAATCCTCCTTTCCCCTCGCAGACGCCTCATACTCCGATTTCGAATACATATCCTGCGTCGATCTCGACCTCACCGGCACCCCACTCCCGCCACCCCCACTGATATTCACCGCACTCTGATTCCTCCTCGTATCATTTCCCCTCACCCCATCCTCATCCCAATTATCCCAACCGGGCCGTGCCCCGCCACCACCGGGCCGTGCCTCCACCTCCTCTTTCACAACCGGTGGATCACTCCACCCCTTTCCTTCCGCTAACGCCACAATCCTTTCCCTATACACAGCCGCCGCATTAGTATTATACTTGGATATGATGTTGGTCTCTTTGGGAATCCCGTATTTTGCTAAAAAAGAGTTTAATTTGTCGTTTCCGCCTGCTTCCATCTTCTTGAGTTGGATTTCAGACCATGAATCCATTGTTACTGATCTTACGAAGCTTATGTGGACTCCTAATCCACGGTGTTTTCCTGAACATTCTAAACACATGAAGATGCCGTAAGAGACTGAAGCCCACTGTGGGTTTTTCTGGGAGCAGTCGACGCAGGTTTTGTTGCCTGGGTGGGATTGGAGTTCTCTTAGTCTTCTTGATGCAGACATTGAATTGGGTTTTGGGGTTGATTGGAGGAGGGTGGGGAATTTGGGGGAGAAGGATGGAAAGGGAAACCTAGATTTGATTTTTTGTTGAAGATCTGGTAATAAAAGAGGGGAGATTTGATTATAG
>JAJJMA010154926.1:0-15368 GCA_023529015.1 Papaver nudicaule | reverse complement strand
ATACACCCAGCAGGTAAAACTACACTTAAAGCTACTGAAAATTACCAAGTGCTTTATTGCTGGAGGTTCATAAGTATAGTTTATTAATAGATTCATGTCGATGTAGGAGTCTGATATGATACAGAGGCGATATAAGGATCAGACTAAACAACCATTCATGTGTATTATTGCTGTAAGAAAATATGGCGAGAATGAGCGTAATGAGATGCTTGAAGATGTCATTGGAACTCTAAATTTTAGCGGGGAGACTTATCCTGAGGTGCACTATTCTTCGATACTTTTCTAATTTAAGTTTGTAGCTTAACTGTCACAGTTAGTAATTTGATGTTGATAATTACCTTAATTATAACTGAATCACTGGGTGCCCAGGAAGTGGTAACGAAAACCAAGATTAAAACATCCAAGTCCAAACAAAGAAAATTGCAGAAATATGGCATAATCTCGAAGATAGCTGTTGCCAAAAGTGCTCGCCGACAAGGTGTTGGTAGCAGCATGTTGAAGTTTGCTATTGAAGCTGCAAAAGATAAAGGTAAGACTATCTTTCTCTGCAACATGGGAGACCGAAACCCACCCTGTGTGTGACTTAAGATAGCAGCAATATATCTCTGTTCTTTTACTGCTTAAGTTCTCACCAGTTAGACCCCCAAACTTTACTAATCTCTAATTTGATGTGCAGGTATAGAACAGGTATTCTTATATGTAAATGGAGATAACAAACCAGCACTGGCACTCTGCGAAAAGATGGGAGTTCCGGTAATATTACTTTTACTGATCTACTAATCATTCAGTTTCTGATTGTTATATTTAATCAATAAAAACCTGATCCTAACATGAACCATTCTGCTTTCAGATACTTGACAATAAAGAAGAACCGAAAATTCAAGAGCACGAGGAACTTCGTCTTCGTACTTTGATTTCGTCAGACAAACAGTTGAAGAAAGTGAGCGGTGGTGAGTTAAAGAGGCAGGAAATTTCGATTTCAGTGGCCACACATGATATAGTGTTTTGGGTAAGGAATTTTGAATTTCCTGCTTTTAATTAGTTTTTTCAATGACAATAAGATTTTTATGGTCGGTTTATTTGGGTTTTGAGTAGTCATCAGCATTTTTGAGATCAGGACTTTCTGAAGATGAATCACATCCCAGGTTTGTATTACGTATCTCATTTTATTCTGAATTCATTCTGTTCAGTTCTTGATGAATCTTGGTGTAGGTCTTGCATATATGTGCAACTTAGGTAGAAAGTTCTGTAATCTTTGTTCTTTCTGCATATGATCTACAGGAAATTTATTCATTACTGCCATGGAACTAAACATTCTTCTAGTGAATCTGTTCTTGGTTCTCCTGCAACAATGTAAGTAGTACTTCATCTTATTCTGTTCACAATCTCTGTGCTTTTCATGAATTCTTAGTTAGTTGGTTTTGTTCATTTGATATATACAGGGGATTCCATCCCAAGTCCTTGCATTTTCTTACCTGCCATGGATTTTCAGAGTCTTCTTGTAAACCTGTTTCTCATAAAAAAATGTGAGTATCTTAGTACTTTCTTTATCTCATTCTATTCTGAATTCATTCTGTTCAGTTATTGATAAATCTTGACATAGGTCATGCATTTCTGTGCAACTCTGTGTATTCTTAGTTGTTTGTGCACATGATATACAGGAAATTTTGTCCAGTACTTTTTGCACAGCCTAGAGAGAGTGGAAATTTCCCATCTGGCGATGAAGATATTCAAGAACATAACAAACACAGTACTTCGATTTCGTCAGATGATGTAAAGGAAGAACAGTCAAAGAAATTGAGCAGTGGTGAGGTAAAGAAGCTGGAATTCGAGGTTAGAGAAGCCGCCACACCTGATGAGTGTTGGGTAAATTAATTTGAAAATCCTTCTTTTCATTTGTTTCTGCTGTAAGATTCTGATAGTGGATTCATTTGGGTTTTGAGCAGGCATCAACATGTTTGAGAGCTGAAGAATTTTATAAAGAACAATCAAACAGCCGGTTTGTATTACCTATCTGACAACTGAATTTCGTTTCATCCAAACAGGAAATTAAAATTGAGTTCATGAGAAACAGTATTGTTTTATTCAGCTTCTGATTTATGACTATTGTTTAGAGTATAATCTTGGTACTTTCTGTTTTACACAGCTATGTTGATGGCTACAAAGAGGGAACCACCGAGGAAGTGACCGTTATCGGTGAGGTAAAAAAGCTTGAATTTGAGGTTAGAGAGGCCGATAATGATGAAGAAATTTGGGTAAGTTATTTCGAAAATATTGCTTTTTAGTATCTTTTTTGCAATAAAATTCTGAACGTGAGTTTATTTGGCTTTGAGTAGGCCTCTGCGAGATTAAAAGCAGAAGAGAACTTTATATATGATTCAAACAGCAATGTTGATGCATTGAAACAGAAAAATGTGGAGCAGGTAAAAATACATTTAGCTGCTGAAATTTATTATCGCATTAGAGTAGTTTTTAATTCCTCATCTCGATGCAGGAATATGAAAAAATATATAGGGGATATGCTAGGCGGTCAGATGAGCCATTCATGTGCTTTGTTGCTGTAAGAAACGTAGACGAGAATGTGAATGGGAAGAACGTCATTGGTACTCTGAATTTCAGAGTGAAGTACAATTTCGATTTGGAGGGGAAGAATTATCCTGAGGTTTGTTGTACTGGAGTTTTTTTTTCTTTTCTTATTAGCAGTTTAAAAACTTATATTCAGAATCGCTATAATAATAAATTTGATTGTTAGGCACTGGTGAAACCTGAGATGCCTAGTCCCTTCAGAAACGGAGGAACGCCATATGGGGTTTTTACTAGGGTTGCTGTAGACAAAAGCGCGCGTCGACAAGGAGTTGCAGGACGTATGCTCAAGTTCGTAATTGGAATTGCAAAACAAAAGGGTAAGTGTCCCTTTCTCTGCAACATCGGAGACCAAAACCCACTAGTAAACATAGTTTCAAATAGATATATTATATATAAGGTCGCAAACTGAACAAAAAATGCGTACATGTATATATCATGATTGACACATTTAAGATAAACTTAGCAAAATACTAGTATACCTGTATGGTTAATACAGAAAAGGCACCACATAACTATCCAATATCTACTTATCTTCTTGGTGTCATAGAGATGTAGCTATAGATCAGGCTGGTAGCTCAACTGTCAAATGAACCACTGGATAGGGGTAGAGTGTAACTAGGTACATTAAGGACGGTAAGCAGAGAAGTTTGAGAAAAAAACAGAGAGAAGATAGGTGGAAATTTTATATTTTTTGCTTTTTCTCCTATAACTCGGCCGTATTAGAAGTATTGGTACGGGTGTCGGTGTCCATATGAGTACGCCAAAAAAATGAAATTTGCCGTGTTGTTGTAACACAGATTTCTACTAACAATCAAATAGCAGATGTTTTTACTAAAGGATTGACTACTCCACGCTTTTGAGTTTCTGAGACACAAGCTTCGTGTGTAACACACAAGCTTTAGTTTTTGAGTTTTCCCTTCCATCTTTGACTGCTTCATCACTAATACTAGTTTCTAAATTTGATGTCTCAGGTATACCAGAAGTATACTTACATGTGCGTCGGGATAACACAGCAGCACTGAGACTTTATGAAAAGTTGGGATTTACGGTAATAATTCGATGTATTTCGGTTTTGATAGTTACTTTTGGTCAATAAGGTGATCCTTGATCCGAACATGAACTGTTTACTTTACAGAAAATTGAAGAAGCAACGCCTGTACCTTACCTGGAAACACATTACGTATACCTCTGCAGGATGATTCTGTAGTTAGATCTAGTTAGGTAAGTACTTTCTTAATTGAAAATAGATGGAACCGACCGCAAAAGCCAGATGTGAAGCTGAACTTTGATGTCGCTTTTAAAAAGGCATCCAAAGATGCAGGAATTGACTTTGTTCATGTGCAGGTCAGAGCAATGGACCTCGATGCTGTTTCGAAAAAGTCATAGACCTGGAGTAAAGCTGAGGCGAAGGCTTCATTGGAGGCTGTTCTTTGGGCTACAAGGAATGGGATTCAGCATCTGCACACCTGGGAGGAGACTGAGAACGTCTTTAATGTGATAAAATGTACTACCAGAAACTTGATCCTAGGTCGTTTTCTTTTATCAGACTTTGTTAGTTGAAAGTGTACTCATGTTGTGAGGAATGTAAACCATGTAGCAGATTCTTTGGTTAAGCATGGTCTGTTAGTTGTGTCTTCAGTAGAATGGTCGAACTACTATCCTTCTTGGGTACTAGCTAGACTCAACAGAATGGATCGTTGTAACTTTTACTTAAGCCATTTCTTATTCAAAAAAAAAAAAAAAACTACGAAAGGTTTTGCTGGAAAGGTTTTGCTGGAAATATTTTAAAGTCCTGATGATATTTTAGGGGCCGAAGGAATTGTTAGAGAAGCCGGAAAACAATATTGATATCCTAGGGGGTGTTATAAGGGGTGTCTAAAAACATTGAAAAGTCTAAATTACCCTATTGATTTTCGGTTGGATTAAACCCTAAAATCCAACCGAAATTAGCTTGCTTTCCAGATTTTCGTCTGGATGTTTACAGTTTGCATGCGTAATTTGCAGACGAAAACTAGTTTCTTAGATTGTCACAATGATTGTAGCCGAAATTAATGTTAAATGTGAAAAATGCAGACGAAAATTGAGTACGATTTTGTTTTTTCGTCCACATATATCCAACCGAAACTGTTAATGGCAGCACTTTCGGCTGGGTTATAGTCCAAAATCCAGACGAAATTTGCCTTTACAAAAACTTTTGCTATAGAGAATTTTCGGCAGGAATCTCATAATTTAACAAACTTTTCGTCTGGATTTTTTTTAAAAATATTCGGCTGAATTTTGTACTTAGATCTAGACGAAAATTACTGTACGGCCAAGATTTCCCCAGATTTGAAAATTTTCGGTTGGATTAAAAATTTCGGTTGGATTAATCTTAGTTTTCGTCTGCATTTTTCATCTGCAGTCGAAAACTAATTGGTTGAATATATGTGGACGAAAAAACTAATTTCGGTTGGCATCTACCTAAAATATTGTAGCCGAAATTAATGTTAATGTGAAACATCTGCATTTTTCGGTTGGCATCTACCTAATTTCGGTTGGCATCTACCTAATTTCGGTTGGATCTACCTAATTTCGGTTGGATCTTCAAGGGTAGTTTGGAATTAAAAAAATATGTTCGATAAGGGGTTTTGAGAAAAAGCTATTGGACAACCCTATTTTGTCTTATTATCCGGCTTTTCTAACAATTCCTTCTGCCCCTAAAACAACCAGTAAAGAAAAACAGTTGTACCAATTTTCTGCAAACTTCAAATAAACAAGTGCGAAAAAAAATCAGTTGCTTTGAAATTGGTGGTTATTGCATAACAACTTTTATGTTTGAGAAATTTGGTATTTGGGTCGTAGATTTTGGTATGTTGGTAGATTTGGATCGTAAATTTGTCCAATTATAAATTTGGGTCGTAAGACCGTTAGTCCACCCCGGGTCAGTCAAACCGTTAACATCTTAATTACGATTTTGCCACTCTGTTAAACTCATATATTACACGTTTGCCATTCCGTCATATATATATATATAATTTTTTTTTTTTATAATTCAAATGAATGGTTGAAAATGGTTTTAAATGGACGGTGAGAGATGTGTTTTTGATGAACGGCTGAAAAGCCATCATCTGGTTTGATGGTAAATCTGATGAATGGGTAGATTAGACACACGTGTCTTACTACAGTAACATATGGGATAAGGCTTTACAACCACTTCTTTTGTCGGTCAAAAATTTCATCGACAGACAGAGAGAGAGGCAGCGAGTTTCTACCGAAAAATTAGGGTATTTGATTTGAATGTGATTTCAAGGTGATTTGAACGTGATTTCAACAAGATTTCTTAACAAGTTCAATGAAAATCTATTGTCACTGCTAATATGACGAAGAACAAAGAATTTGGGTAAGTAATTTTGGGTTTTTTTGCAAGTTAGGGTTCTGCATAAACTGTAATTATTAGTTAATTTGTTTGATTTATATGCTTGTTAGATGTATAAAAACGCTGGGTTCTTTTAATTTCTTTCTAATCAATGTGATTTCACCAATTTTGAGTGTAATTTCATGTTAGGGTTTTGGTGGTAGGGTTTTGGTCCTGCCTGTTTTGTCCCAAAAAAAAAATTGGATTTTGCAAATGTCTGTTATTTTCTTGTTTAAATACTAGCATGTGTGTATGTTCCCTGTTTACAAAAAAAAAAAGATTCTTCATGATTTTTATATAGCTTTTGGACCACTTAAAGCATTCAAAGTTGTCTGTGGTACAAGTAAAGAATTGTTACAATTGAGTTTTACAAATAGTAGCTGGTGTTGGTTGTTGTATTGAATGTATTTCAATTGTGTGTATACAGGTTGGTGAACAACATGGGCATAGAGGTAACTAGGACTCTTACGGCAGAGTACTCTTCCGAGGAAGAGGAAATTTGAGATAAACAAAGGAAAAGGGGTTGCTGTGTATTGTTCAGAAGATGGTAGAAGCCTTGAGTTAGAGGATTATGAGGCTCTTGAAGAAGAGGAGCAAGAGATAACATCTTTAAGGGAGCAAGATTTAGATGAGCAACTTCATTTGGATGGTGTGTACTATGAGGGTGCTAGTGATGAAGATGAAGATTATGTTCCAAGAGTAAGGAACCTTGACACAGAATACCTTGATGAAGAGAGCTCATATTACACAGGAACTGATAGTGATGATGCTAATGATGTACCTATTGATGCTAACCCTGAATGAAAATCCAATTACCTTCATCTCCGACCAGCAAAAGGGTAGGAACTTCTTACTTATTTGATTCAGTTTGTGAAACAGTAATGTATAATGGTTATGATTACTCTTTTTTTTTTCTTTCTGTTTGTAGGGTTAATTGATGGTGTTGCTAGGCAATTTGGACATGTCAGACACCATCACAGGTTCTGCTTTAGACACTTGTACAAGAACATGAAATCGACATACCCGGGGGCTTATTTAGAGGAACTTGTTTGGAGGGCAGCAAAGAGCTACAATGAGGTTGACTACAATTATTGGATGGACCAAGTGGAAGCGTTAAATCCAGATGCAAAGATCTGGTTAGAAAAGCATCCTAAAGAAGAATGGACAAGGCATAAGTTTGATCATACTTCTAACTGTGAGCATATTACTAACAATTTTAGTGAGTCCTTCAACAACTGGATTTTGAAACTTAGGTCCTTGCCTATTTGCAAGTTTGTGATGGAGTATGAGAAACTAGTGATGGAGACATTGTACAAGAGAGAGCAACTGGGACTCACTTGGTCTCTTAATGGGTTGGTAGAAAGGGCAGAAAATAGATTGAAAAGGCATAGAGAGCATGTGCACTATTTTCATCCAATTCCTTCAACTCAAACTGTGTGGTTAGTAGAGAATTATGATTAGGATGCTTTTCCGGGGTGGACTAACGGTCTTACGACCCAAATTTACAATTGGACAAATTTACGACCCAAATCTACCAACATACCAAAATCTACGACCCAAATACCAAATTTCTCTCTTTAAGAGCTGGAATTATAGCCCCACGTTGTGATCTTAGCCCTCACAAATAGTCCAAGAGACACCAAAACCCAACTTTGGTCATCTCTTATTAAAATTACTTTTTAAATTGTCAATGCACCCCCAATTTGATTAGTGTTTAAGTATATGATTAGGATTATTATAATTGATTAGTGTTAATGATTTAGGTTAAATTAAAACTTAAATAAAATCAGATTTTAATTTTTTGTTTTGGGTTTTGGGGAAAAAGAAGAGAGAAAAATCTAGGATTTGGGATGAATCATGGTAAATTTATCAAAAAAATTCTATTTTGTAAGTTAAACTCATCAAAGTTCTTTGGCATCATGCTAATACTCGTTCTTGTATGTTGAATCAATTAAAATTCAATTGAAAGACTCCATTTTTTTTCTGAGATTCGAAGAACCAGGTGTAGGTTCGGCTCATAACTCTTGAGTCGAACCATGTAACCTTAAGAATAGTTCGACTTATTCGACATTTATAGTAATGGGCCGAACCAGAGTTGAATCTGCCATCTACTTGTGTTGGTTCGGCTTGTTCCATAATTAAGAAATTAAGCTGAACCTGTATCTGTTTCTGAGGAAAACACTCTTTATCATTCATAAAATTAATTCGATTAAATAGTAATTCCCTATTACATCCCACTAAGCATAAATATTGGATACATCCAATCAATCATACATTAACACACTTACTCAAGTTTTATAAACGGTACACAAGAAATCCCTGAGGAGATGGTAATGTTCTTCGTACTTTAATTATTTTCCTTTACATTCTTTCCATAACTTCAAAGTCCTAGCTAGAACTTCATCATCCTCAGTCTTATCTTTCCCAAGTCGATCTCGGACCAATCTCCTCAACTACATAAATTCATGGAGGTTTTCGTGTATGATCCTCAGTCTTATCTTTCCCAAAACAAATGATAGAATGTAACTAACAGTTCAACAATTATAACACATTGAGGATAGATTACTCATAAGTTCAAAGATAAGGATTATGGATGGTCGTCCAGTATGATCCACAAGCTTCAATCCGCGAATCATGTTGATGCGTACAACCCTACAACAAGAAATACACAAGCATTTTTTGTGCGGAAGCTCCTGAATCACAAATGGATCATCCTCTCGAATTGGTGGTGGGGGTTCATGATCAGCCTATGAAGAAAATGGAATTATTGGGTAACAAGGTGGATCAATGATTT
The DNA here is from genome assembly GCA_023529015.1 of Papaver nudicaule. Taxonomy (NCBI): domain Eukaryota; kingdom Viridiplantae; phylum Streptophyta; class Magnoliopsida; order Ranunculales; family Papaveraceae; genus Papaver; species Papaver nudicaule. The sequence continues at coordinate 6,594 of JAJJMA010154926.1, read as the reverse complement.
GATGATCAAGACGCTTTGTGTAACGCCCCAAAAATCGACCTACTTAGAAGTCAAAGGCATAATCTGCGCTATGAAGCATTAAGGATCTAATACATACATCTAAACTCCAAATTACAAGTTTCTAATACAAATTACCCCAAAACTAAACCCTCTCTGATATTATATAAATGAAAACCTCTCAAGTGATATAAATATAATAATGTGTTGTCGTTACAATTTTCACAAAGTATTCAGGTGAAGATACTACACAAAGACCTCTAACTCGATTAAACGTTGAACTGCGAAACGTAACGCTTCACGTGCACCTTCTCTTCTGATAACTGAAACTGTAGTGGAAACAAGTGAGCACATCATCCCGAAGGCTGCTCAGTGGAAACAAATACAACATTCAAGTAATCACCAACATCCTTTATAGTTCTGCTAAAGAAAGCAGTAAACACCACATCAATCAAGCATGATCCGCGCACATTCGATTTCCCCAGATACTTTAGATATAATATTGCACTTCCCGTGCTATTTAAAGACATCAATTAGGTTATAACATAAAAAGTAATAATATTGCACAACCCGTGCTATTTATAATATAATATTGTCATTCCTGCTAATATAACTAGTACAGTGCACGTGCTATTCGACTTAGCGAGAAGCCGTGAAATACAGGCACTCCTCGCGGGAAAACCAGATAATACCCATATGAGGCAAACAATTCATGAAATGCACACAACATACTCGTGCTCGTAAATGTAAACTAATCAATGATTACGTACAAGAAGGTTATAAGAGTTCCCACCTTTTGAAGACAAGCCGTTCCTACCTCAAGACCTTCCGTCCACTGGTTCATCTCTCGTACAATCGTTGTTAATACAAAATAGATGTCAATCATACAATTACTCAAGAATAGTTCATGAAGCTACTATTTATCCCAATTCTATTAGTTATTTTACAACTGATGATTCATTAAAAATATTTTATAAAATAATCTACTTATCTGATGAAGGTAATTTATATGTCATTTCGAAGGTCTCGCGAAACTATGCAACTTTGCAGAAGACCAAAAAGCTAATTTGGACTCTAAGTTGTCCAAAAACTCAAAATAGTGTAACTAACCCTAACCCATGACCCAACGGGTCTGAACCCGGGTCGGTCCACCAACCCGGCCCGTGACACGTGTCAAAATACCCCTAACTGGTCTGACTCGGTCTGACTCCGTTGAGTCAGAAGCTGACTCGGTCTGACTCGGTCATCTTCTCCACCAAAATTCTATATCATAGAGAAAAACAACACAAACGGCCAACTTTCGGGGGGTTCTAGTTCCCTCGATTTTGATCAATTTGAATCATGCTATATATGAATGGAAAGCCTGAGAAACGTATTCCAACTTTCATGTTTTGAGAAAAATTCAATAAAATTTCTATCCTACTTGAAAATAGCCAAAACATATTCCTACTCGAAACTGTTTTACCCAAAATTTCCAGATTTGACAGTTGGTACTATAATGGAAAGCCTGACAAACGTACTGAACCGACTTCTGTTTACCCAAAAACACACAAAATTTCTATTTTTTAACCTAGTAGGTAATCAAACACACAAATAATGATGATGCGTATTGCAAGAACATTACCCTCGTCTTTTCAGGTACCAAGACAATACCTTCCTAGACACACGCCGGCCACTCTTTGTTGTTGGTTTTCCACTCCGGATTTTGTGGGAAGGATCGTGTCCATAAACATCAAGGTAATAATCATAATGATATAAGATAGTTCCTAGCAATATACACCATATTAGTAGAGGGTTTGATTTTGAAGGTATGAATTTGATAATTCTTTTGATTTTTAGGATTTGAATTAGGGTTAAAGGGATTTTAGGGTTTGTTGTGCTAGAAGAGAAGAGATGAAAATTTAAAAAGTGATTTGGTAATAATTTTAGGATATAGTTAGTGAGTGGCATTCTTCTAACAAAAACTATAAGGAAAGAGTAACTTAGACCTTGCACACTGAGTGTTTTGATAATCGTGAGGGCTAAAACTAAAACTCTTCTTCAAACTCACTGTTTTGGGAACTTGACTTTTTTTTTTTTTTTTAAATGGTTTTATCTTGAATGCATGAGAGAGTATCATTCCCTCAATGATAATAAAAATAATCTTTATATATAATAGCAGACCCTAAATGTTCACATGTCGACGCCACAAATACTCTTACATATAGTGAAGCCACGTCAGCATTAAGTTTCCATATCATCTCTCTCTCATTGGCTACTCCAAGACATTAGACACATTCGATGTCTACATACATCTTTTTATTTTTTTTGAAAGAAAAATGATGTATTAAAGATTGCAGCTCAAAGAGCCAAGTACAAAGAAGCTCGAATACACCATACAACTGACTCGCACACTAATGAACAGTCATTAGATTACGGAACTCAGAATTACATCCATACAGTTCATCTTCCAAACAGAAAAACAAGAAATGAGAAATAAAGAAACAGACACTGCTAATTTGGCTAACAAAACCAATACCAAGTACTAAGTACTCCGACACTAAACCAGGAATGGAATAGAATCAGCAACAGCAGCAAAGGGTTGAATCCGTACAGGCATTATAAATCAGCAGCGGAAACTGAAACAACCCACAAGGCAGTAGAAAGTAACCCAAACCCAGGTAGCAAGACCCGAACCCGACCAAAACAGAAACCCGAACCCGACCCGAGACTCTGTGGATCCATTCCATCACCATCTCCGGCACTAGCAGTAAGATGGATCATCACCTTCCATCAATACCACTAAAGAAATGACCATAGAATGAACGCAAGCCAGTTACACCCAACAGACCACCACCAACAAGAAAACCAAAAGCGCCGCCGTCAAACAATTACCACCACAACATCACCATAAACCACCGCTGGAGAAGAAATTGAAATGAAAGCAGCGACTCAGGTAAACCCATCTCACCTTATGCATCAACCAACAACAAAGATTCATGCAGTAGATCGAAACATCAACATCCCCAAAATCATCTAAAATGGATTAAACCCTAATCCGGAAAGAAAGTACCCCCACCGATCTAAAACATGAAAAAATCCGAAAACAACACAATAAACTAAAAACACAGATCTATTTAGTATCAAGCATCCACCAGTCTTTACATACATCACGAGCAAGCAACCTTTGTTTTATGGTAGAGATCTTTGTATATCGACACACCAATCATTTTGATTTTTTTTGTGAAGAGATGTCATAATATGCCTCTATGTCATAGTCCTATGTTAGTTAACACAATATGACTGACAACTCCAAGAATCATATCATGGTAAGGTTGTGCCCAATTTGACAAACTCATGGCAATGCTTCATACAAGTAACTTTCGAACTATTCAAAATGTACGTGTCTCTCCACTTTGTGACTATTCACCAGTAGTCGAAAAGGCACACACCTCCAAAAATCTTAAATAAATATTAGACCCACCCGGCCTCACATCTCCATCTTTACAATGACGAGTTAATCTCCATCTTAAATAAATTGTTTACATCATGAGATATTGAAGTCAAATGATCATGTACATATGTGTGAAATGATTGATACCATCTTCAAATTCAGCATAAGATTCTTACGTTGTTTATTATCACACAGGGTTTTGTGGAAGAAATTTGAATCAGCAATTTTTGTCATGGTGCCAAGGCTCAAATTATACATGATGAGCAACAAATCCGTATACATGTTTAGCGCCGGTCAAGAGATCGCTACACGGTGGAATTCAGCATTATTGAAGAAGGGTTCTTTAATTCTCTTAACAAGGCTGAGATAAAAGCCTGCTATAACAGGGTGGCCGGCATCAGCCAAATCCAACCCGCTCAGCCAATAAACACAATCGATGATTTTCGTGTGTTGGGCAAAGAAAATGAATATTACAATGAACATGATGAAGGATGTTGGTGCGGACGACGAAGTATTGAAACACGAAATGGAAATGAATTCGAAAATTTTACCCTGATGCTTCGGATACTGCCGGGTATAGTATGCTTGTAAGAATAATTCTTGTTACCATAGGAGTTTTGGTTTCAATAGAATTAGGAATTTGCTAATATTTCCGGTAGTTTCTTAGGACTAGGACTCTATAGGAAGTTCTATATATATAAGTACTCATCTGTTTATGCGTTTTTGTTCATTCAATCTTATTCAAACCTAATTTGCCCAAACTAAGTTTTGGACGAGGTCTTCACATCTGCTGAGAAACAATGGCCTGCACTCTTGTTCAATCGACCAATATTGGTGGTGCTGCAGCTTCTGCATATGGCAAAAGTCCTACCAGTAAACGATGGGGCGGCTCAGGAGTAGCCAACGTCAGAATGTTATGTAAGAGTACTGAATCTATGCGAGGAGGGTTCAAAATCTCAGCACCATCTTTGTCAATGGGAGGAGGTTTAAATGCTGCAGATAAGTTTAAATCCAAGGTTGCAATAATATCTATATCTCCATCTCATGGAAGGGGTAGCCGGTGTGGGGCTAGAGCTATGCCGTTTTTTGATTTATGCGCAAGCGAGGAGATATTCACACCCAAGGATATATTCACAGACGAAGGTTTTGAAATCATCAAGCTTGCCCATACAGAAGCAAAACGGATGGGTCACAATTATGTTGGTACTGAGCAGATGTTGCTAGGGCTTATAGCTCAAGGAACTGGTATTGCTGCAAAGGTTCTTAAATCTATGGGAATCAGTCTACAGGATGCTCGAGCAGAAGTGGAAAAAATCATTGAAAAAGGTAATATTCCCGTCGAGGACATACCATTCATGCTGCCTGTTTTGGAACATACTCCACATATTTGGAAACATTCTCTAGACGAGGCACGCGAACATGGATTTGATTGTATTCGCCCTGAGCATTGGCTGCTTGGAATGCTTCGTGACGATGAATGTGTAGCTGTTCGTGTACTTAGAAACCTTGGGGCCGACCCAAACAACATCCGCACGCAGGTTATCCAGATGATTGGTGAAACTACTGAAGCAGCATAGCCTGCAAGGGAGAATGTTTTCCTTAGATATTGATTTTTTTGGTTCAAGTTGTGTATTTTTGGTTGGTTTCTCCAATAGGTTTTTCAAAGCCCCTTCAGATTGAGGATTCCAAGTCCTGGTAGGTTTATCCCATCTCAGTCAGTTGTGGTTTTCAGGATTTCCTTCGTATTCATGAACTCGTCTAACCGAGAAATTATTGTGCCTCCTTCGTTATGTAATTCCCTATATATCCACTAGTTCTTCGGCCACAGACCAAAACTCTTTTGCATGCATCGGCAATGTAATTTAATTTTCTGTTAAGTCTGAATTTGCAATCCTAGCATCAAGAACACCGATCTACAAATTGTTGAACCACATATATAAAATTACGATTAACAAACAAATTTACGGCGCAACCTGGCATCCATGGTGCGCCAGAACCAGAACCCGAGAAGCTAGCCTTCGCATTAAAATAAGGTAACCCGTCTGGTTTCCAAATTGCGAACCAAGTTTTCTCCTATAAATATAACCACCAGTCACAAGAAAGAATTCATCATCTTACAACTTCATCTTTCCCTCTTCTCTGGAATTCTAATTAATCATGGCGAGTACTCTTTATGTCAGCTCTAACATACAGTGTGGATATTTACGAAACCCATCTCCAGAACTATCCGATCATGGGTTTATTCATATCGACGTAGTATTCAGGGAACAAGATTCTTGTTATACCGTCACTTTAAAAAAAGATGATACAATTGAGAATTTGTGTTTGCATTCCGAAACAAAGAACCTAGTATGTGGTATGCTTTCCAGGTTGGAGGTTCCTGCGGACAACAGCATGGAAGAGGAGATTTCAAGGTCTGTTGTCGCAACTGCTCAAAGAGCTGCTAGTAGTAAGAAACCGTTTGTAGTCTATGCAAAGTTTGAAGTTACTGAAGTTGACGATGGGGATGCAAGTGACGAAGAATCTGCAAGTGACAATACTACAATCAACACGGTTGGGGCATTATAAAAATTGATTTGTTTTTGGATTTCTCTTAATTTGATGTTTTCATTGGATATAGACTTCTTGATTAATGAATTGTATGTTTTTTTTTTTTTTGGGGGGTTTCTCTTAATTTGAGGTTATCCAGAAGCTTGGTGAAACATCTGAAGCAGCATAACTTCGAAGGTGTAATTAAGTGATGTTTTCATTAGAGCTTGACTTTTTTGTTCATGAAATACATTTCTTTCTGGATTTCTCTTTTTGTATAAATATTGGCTTATGCATATTTTCCATTTTAGCACCTACAGATACTTATAAGCCCCGCAAATGAAGTGCAAAAAGTGTGGAATGGAGATTTATATAGTTCCAGAGTTTTTTTATTTTTTTGATCAGTCAGTACAATAGATTCATTGAAACTATGCATACAAGCCGAATGCAAGGCGAATACAACTTAAAGAGAGTTTGAAAGCACTAGCAAAATAAAAACACAAAAAAGATTACAAGCATATAAAAATTGAACATAGGACTAGCATACAACAATATATATAAAAATTGAACAAGCACTTCAGGGACTCTCATCAATCTCTTCTAAGCTTAAATGCTTGTGGTTTTTCACAGCATCA
>JAJJMA010154913.1:37865-51062 GCA_023529015.1 Papaver nudicaule | reverse complement strand
CGGTGATGGAAGAGTTAGTGGTCGTGGTGGTGGAAGAGGTAATGGTCATGGTGGTGGTCGTGGTTAAACTCTAAATTGTTCGAAAATACTTGTTCATCTTTGGTTATGTTGACTTAAAACTAGTTCGTTATGTTGTTTAACTTTGGTTGTGTCGACTTTAAACTTCTTTGGTATGTTTGTGTAGGATTTTAACTTTGGTTGCTAGTTATGTGAATGAATGAAGCTTGTGTACTTAGATTTCTGTCAGTTTTTTTTTGCCAGAATCGGTTATCCTTGGTGTATACGTCGAACGATTCTCTGACATATTTACACCAAAAATTGTCAGAGTACACAATCTTTCTATAATTTTGGTTTCAAAAACCGATTATTGACTTCATGAAAAATCCATTTTTTTGAATCGTTAGATGAGTGTGTTGGGATACACCGATTAAATATGCTTAAATATCTGTATCTTCTGTCTATTTTTTGCACCGATTATGGTAACAAATTTTTATCTTTAAAAGACTGTAATCGGCCAATAAATATGTATATATATACACCGATTGGTTTGTTAAACTTTCTGAGTAGAGAATTCATAATCGACATATTATGGTACAAATATATACCGATTGTTCAACAACACCAAGAACACAAACATAATCGGCCTATGTGTTTATATACATAGACCAATTATAAGTTGTTCAAATTCAAGATTTTGGCTAAAAAAATTTGGGTGATTTTCATGTTTAATTTTGCTTTTACATATGAATTAAAACTAATTAATCTTGTTTAGCATTTAAACAACTAATTAGCAACTAATGGAGAAAGGGTAAAACAGTCCATTTTTTATAAGAGATTTTATGATTTTACCTCAAAAGAGACCAAATTTAACCAGGAAATACAAATACAACCATGGTGAGTTAAGGGTAGAGTTACTAATTTCCACAGCCACATAGTATGAATATTTTTTTGTAGGGTGTTCGTTTGTCGGATTACTCTTCTCTCAATCCTTGTCGCGAAAACAAACATAATACTAGTACATGTTAACGTAACTTGTGGAATTTTATTTCATTCGAACGAATAATGCATTTGAGGTTCGACTGTCTTTCTTTCTTTGTGCGATGGGAAATGATGTCCCGGCAAAATGACAAAGAAAGACGAATAAGATCCCCCCACCTATAAAGAGATCCGTGGAACATAGAGAAAGAAGGCTGTTTGAAACTAACTTGTATGTCTGTGACCTACAGGCCTACCTCGCGTGACCAGATTAGATGCGACGACTTAACGTATCCATCATTGCGAAAACTGGAATTCACATTTCATTTTTCACCCGAAAGTTTTATTATATACATTGCGTGAAAAAACACCACCGGAACCGTTCTCTAATGTGGTAATTGTTTTCATTGGATCTAATAGAATTTTTGAAAGGTTAGATTGGGTCCTCACCACATTTGTGGGGGCTTTGAAAAAATCAGAGTCGACATACCGATTTTTAACTTAACCTATGTTGACTGTAGCTTAACCGACTGTGATTTTTTTCAAGTCCCCACAAATGTGGTGAGGACCCAATAGAATCTTCAATTTTTGAAGTCTGATATCGGTCGGTGGCATGCTTAATGTCGTCATTTCTTTGCCCAATACTCTTCCGTTAAGACAGTGAGACAAGCGGAACACGAGTTAATGCATGTTACAGTACTAGGTATTAGCTAGATATATACCACGCATGTCATGACTCATGACTCATGTACAATATGTTGTCTGGTGTATTATGTATTCATCGGAAATCTTCCATTTGAACTGACGATCGGGCTCTGAGGCAAAGCATTAACAAGTTTTAGTGATGTTACCGAAGCTAAAGTCGTCACTCACGAAGAAAATTATAGAGTCGAAAAAGTGTCCATTAGATTGCATTCATCCTGTTGCAGTTTTACTATTGATTGGACCGACCATCCGAAGAGAGGGAGGACCTTCTTATGGATACTTAGATCGTAATTTTTCAAAAAAAATTTCATAATCGTATAGTAACATTCCACAACTATTGTTCAAGAAAAAAATAATCAAATTGATTGAATTTGTCTTCAATTGAAATCGATTACGTCTTTCACAAAGTGGTTATCTAGTACTAGAACATCACCCAGGAATTGATTAGTGTCGTATAGTTTTTTGTTTTGAGCATAACTCAACCGCATTTTTAGTACGCAATTGACTGAATTTCGCAATAATGGAACTAGGTAGACCCATCTTCTTTGAGTAATTTGGCCTTGCCAAATGCCAATGACAATGGCCCTACATTTGTGATGTTTGATGTCCAGTTGTCGATCGGTCTCTTTTATGATGCCATGAGTGACGAATGACAACAAGTTCAAACCACAAAAAATAAAGCTGCACGTGCTTCAGAGCTCGGAAAACAATGCACAACTGCCAAAGCCAAGAAATTGATTTGGTGGGCACTGCCACTATATATCTGACTTTCTTTCGATAACCTATATAGCATGATTGAAGTCTTCTTCTTTCGACATGAAATGAAAGTTGCCTTTCACCGAGATAAGCTTACGTGGTGCGTACGCGTCTACAGTACATTGCATTAACAAATTCTGATTTATCTATTTACTTTTTCTTTTATTTTTTTTTGGTAATTTCCCCGTATTCGTCTTTCACTGTACTGAGAAAACATTTTTTGCAATACCATTGCGTCTATCTTCACCTTGATTAGTGGGCTATGTTCATCTTCCGCTATTTGGTGGGTCACTCTTTAAATTTTCTTTTTCCAGTTGCATCCCGTGGGCTGGTGTTCCTCTCATAACTGGAGGTTGTGTAAAATTCTATTGGATACAAAACCCGTTCATGCTTATAGATGATGATGATTGTTGTAACATTGTCAGAACTCAAAAGTTGTCGGTAAATATACTAATATCATAAGGCAATTGTGTATACGAAAGCATATATTATCAGTCACTGAATTTATAGTCGCCTGTATGTTGCTGCTATTGAGAAAAGGTGTCTTCTCACGAAATTGAATGAATGCAAGAAGTGTGAATTGATGTGTTATCAATGAAAATTATGTCCCTCTATTTCGGGGTTGCATACTGAATTTGAAGTCATGTAATAATCGCTTTTGTGTATTTAGCTTGCGCTAAACAACATAAACGGACATTTTTCATTTTGTACCAACTGTGCATACACACTAAAGAGAAGAGAGGGGGAAGAACTCAACATTGATGATGGATAACAATTAGGTTCCCATGAGAGAAGCAACCGAAGTTTCTTTTCCGTGGTTTTGAATTCATACATATTTAAGAAAAACTGATCATAAGTTGCTAAAGCTTCCAATAGATACCAAACCGGTGCAATATGCCCGCAACAAGACCCCAAAATAGAATTTCTGCAAATATAACGTAAAGTAAAATGCCTACTTTTCTTGAGTTCCACACTCCAATGAAGACGTGTTTCTTTATCCAATATATCTGCAACAAGAAATTGATTCAAGCCCATTACTGAAGATTTGGAATTTTGATACATTGGAACAGTTCATACACCAGTATATCATCTAACTCAGAAATCCATAATTTTTTTAATGTAAAGCTGGACTTCAACAGACTATTATAGGATGTTGGAACTTGTCGCTTTTCTTTTTTTTTCGTAGTAATAAAACGAAGGAACCTGTTGTTTTGTTGTTGTCAACAATTTTATGAGTTTATAGTTGAATGTGTTTTATTTGTCTCTCTGATGAGGTACGTGAAATGAAAATGTACAAATAATCAGTTCATACCGTTTAATATGCTATAGGATCAAAGGATGGGTGATTGAAGGTATAACACCTGATAGCTGGTGATGTACAGAATATATGAACTTTCATTGACCGAATTAAGCATACCGGGCATAGCAAAGTCTGGTGCAATGAGTATATTTCTTGAATAGAACCGACTACTTTTACATTTTCATTTCATATACAACATAAGAGACAAATAAAACACATTAAACTATAAACTCATGAGATTGCTAACACCAACAAAACAGCAACAAGCCTTTAGTCCCAAAACAAGTTTGGGCATCATAAGATTGTTAAATATGTTGAAAATGAGTTTAATTGTACTATACAGTTTGTGTTAGTGTTAGGAACAGTAACTAAATATTATTTAACCGTAAAGTGGGTTTTGTTGTAATTGTGCATGCGTATATAAAAAGGAGTCTCTTCTATGAGTTATTTATTCGCTCTCTCTGTTCCACATGGTATTAGAGCTAAAGAGAGAGAAGAGGAACCCCAACTTAGATCTACTGTAGCTTAGAACTGTTATTTAGATTTGTAAGTTAGATCCTTAACTATCCTTGAAGAATCTATGAGATGTTTTTAAAGAACCTATTGTTGTCTGTAAGTTGGTTTCTTTTTTGAATTAGCCTTTATTTTTTGTTGAGTTAAAGGTAGATCTATGTCTGGAACTTCTGAGAATAGTAGTCCATCTCATTCTAGGAGTTCAGCATCTCGCGGCTTTTCTCATAATGACAATATGAATGTCAAAGTGATATCTTGTAAGCTAGACGACTATCTTGTTTGGTCTCATTGTGTGAAACTAGATGTAACTGGAAAAATAATACTTAACCAGAAGCAAAGTAAGTCCACCACCTGCAGATCCCATATAAGTCTTGGTACATGAAAATGCCTTGATAATGAGCTGGTCTCTAGACTCAATAGCTCCTGATACTACAAACTAAGTGTGGGATGTCGTCTCATAGATCTTTGTTATGAGTGGTGATGCCACATAGATATATGATTTAAATTGTTGAATTATAAAGACACGTCAGAATAATGGGCCTTTATCGGTTTACTACGCGTCAGGCAGATCATACTTGGTTTCTCGAACATTCACGTAATGGAAAAGTCACCATGCTTATTGCCCAAGTAGATGACACTGTGATGATCAATGGTGATGTGGAGGAAATGGGAAGTTGAAATCTTACTTGGCTAAGGAATTTGAAATGAAGGACCTATGACCCTTGCCCTATTTCCTGGGAATTGAAATGGCAAGATCAGAAAAAGGAATATTTATTTCCCGAAGAAAATATTATGGATCTTCTAGCCGTAACAAGAATGTTGGGGTTGCAGGCCCATTGCACCTGTTGAGCCAAATCAGAAGTTGAGAGAAGACACCGACGACATAACAGTTGATATAGAGTGGTATCAAAGGTTAGTGGGAAAGATAATATATCTATCTCACACTCGTCCATATGGATGCAGTATATCGAACGTTCTGCTACCTAAAGACTGCACCAGCACAATGATTGTTATTCTCAAAGAATGATCATGTGGAAGTTGAGGCATACAACGATGCTGATTGGGCAGGTTTGGTGATTGATCGCAGGTCTACCTCTGGCTATTGACCATTTGTGGGAGGAAACTTAGTAACTTGGAGCAGCAAGAAACAACCAGTGATAGCTTGGTCTAGTGTAGAAGAGGAGCTTAGAGCTATGAGCTCAAGGAACCTGTGAGTTGTTGTAGTTAAGAATAATGTTGAAGGAGAATGGATTCAGCCATACTGGTCCTATGAAGTTATATTGCTGCTATCAGCGTTGCTCACAATCCAGTCAACATAATAGAACCAAGCATGTGGAGGTAAATAGACATTTCACCAAAGAAAAGTTGAATGAAGGGATTATCAGCACTCCTTTTGTAAGAACTGAAAAAACTAGATTGCAGACATTCTGACAAAATGGGTTTCAAGTCGACCATTCAACTCTTTCTTCGACAAGCAAGGCATGCGAGATATCTAAGCACCTGCCTGATGGGGGAGTGTTAGAAATGAGTTTCACGGCTAGATTGTACTTTCCAGTTAGTGTTAATGTTAGTGTTAGGAATAGTAACTAGATATTTTACATAAACCTATGGTGGGTTTTGTTGTAACTTTGCGTAGGTGGTTTACAATTATTCATTCACTCTCTATTTCCACAAAATATGTTCATGTTTATTAGTCATCGAGACATACCAATGTGTTATGGGGATCTTCGTAGTACCATCCATTGATAAATCCTGCAAATATTCCTTCTGCTGCCAGTACGAAAACAAGCATAGCGTTCATCCCAATCCACTCCAAAGGCAAAAAGAGATGACCCAACCGAAAGATGTCAACCTAATCAAGTAGAGCAATGCCGAAGTTGGAAAATTCAGATATTATCTACTAGCTTGATATAAAAAAAAACTCATGTGGTCTAGGTAGTATTATCTAATTGCAACACTGTTTGGATGTGTCTAAGTTCCAAAGTAAAAACTGAGCAAAACCGATACAAGTGCTTGGTTATTATAACTTGCATCTGATTCACTTTAGTGACTTACCAGAACATATAAGGTCGAAAACACCAATGCTGCTGCTCCTGCGGTCAAACAAACATAACTGAAGCTGTACAACTGCTTGTTTAATGGAATACCTGCAATAAAAAGAAACAAACTTACCGGACATGAAGAAAAAAATATACATTAGTTTTCACAACTAGGTCCATTCCTACTCACCATTTGTGAAATGCAGAACAAGTCCTAATATGAGAAGTGAAAGACCCATACCCATCCAGTGTTTCAGTCTATCCGAGTGGCCCTGGAATTTTACGAGAAAAGAAAGAAAACAAAAATCTGTAAGGACCTTAAGACCAAATATCTCGAACAAGGACTATGAAACCACAAATCCGACCTTCAAGTGTACGAGAACATGTCCAAAATGCACCCCAATGATTGTCGTGAGGATAGCTGCTATTGAGCTGCACAATTTGTAAGAAAAGATGTCTAGTTAAAAGCTATAAATTCGAGAGAGTTATAACGCTGATCTAGACATGGAGCTTATTAGCGCAATCCGTAACCATAATGTTTCTTAAATGTGATGTTGGCTGTGAAATGGTGGGCCATCTGATTCCATTAATACAAAATTTCGGCAGACTGAAAGGTTTGCATGACAATATTAAGCCATACTTGCTCAATATCGGTAGAATGTAAGTAAAAGGCAGACATAGCCATTTTGAGTAAAAGGTTTAAGAAACAGTTAACTAAAGATTCTCAATTGGCTGGTCGATGCACAAAAACATTAAAATATCATAATGCATACCCAGAATAACCAACTAGACAACTATTGTGGAATTTTGTATAGGTAAGGTTTTAAGTTACTGCAGGGATGACCTTATAAGTCCTTCAGGTTCAAAGGGTCCCTGGCACCATGATGGAGCATCCTTACGGAAAGGCCCCTCGTAAGGGGATAGATCAGTGCAAGCCTGCAGAACTTAACAGAAAGTGCAACATGCACAGCGTACGTTAGCAATCTATAATGCAGTAAGTGAGTGAAATGTGAACCATAAGAATGGATAAACGGTAAATGCCCACCTCAGATCTCTTCCAAGCTGGGCGTTGATAAACATGATTGATCCCTAATACTTCTCTATCAACAAATCCCACAGCATTGCAGGGAGGATCCAATCTCCCCCTTACACCACATACAACCTACACTTTAACAATATTATCATTTGTAGCAGGTAAAACGTTAGCTCAGCAATTAGTAAATAATGACTGCTGATTCAAGGTTAAATCTTGGGTTCATCGACATTTAACTCACTCTTGAAAAATGAAAAATTGGAATTTGGAGGCACTGCTGTAAACTTTGTAAAAGAAAAGTATAGAACCAAAAGTCAATTTAATGTGCTCGTGGATTTCCTTCAATTGTTAAATAGGTTTAAGACTATCAAGAGTAACATTTGGTTTGAGCTTCGGATTTGATAGAAAACATATGTACATGAAAGAGTGTTATACTGTAAATTTGAGATGGTAGGTAAAAGACTCACGGTGAAATCCTTCCCATAATCAGGGCTGTCTTTGTTGTGGACAGTATACTTCCAATCGGGAACATAAGTCCCATAGAGTACGGAAAAGTACACAATAAGGATGCACGCACCTGCTATCCTACAAATTCAATATAAACAGGGTAATTCTTCTATCTGTTTCGATAAAAAACCGCCTAAACAGAAATTGGAAGTTCTTACCGCCTAATAGATATTGGGAGTTCTTACCAGTGCCAACTGTATAACCTATATATAGACCATCGACCAGGTGCAATATCCTTGGGTTGGGAATTTTTCGTAGAGATTTCCAATAGTGAAACGACTATGTATGCAAGAGCAATCCTCTAAAAGCCGAAAAATAAGATACCTCAGACAATACAAAGTTTTATATAGATAGCTGAGTGAATGTGACAACAATGATATGTGAATTGCACCTGAAGGATGCCAAACCACCTTATATGTCTCATATCAACTCCATATGTTAGCTTGTCAGGAGCGTGTGAGTATCCTCCTTCATAAAAAAGAGAGCGGCACTTTAGAGATTCAGAAGTGGATTCAACGTGAGTCGTTTTATGATTTAAACTGTTCGCAAGAGGTGTGCCATGGAAACCAACCTTGTAAGATGAGACCCCAGAGGACAAGTTTGATTGTTCTAATAATCACTTTCTTTATAGATTCAAGCCTGTCTGGGATTCTCTGCAAGGGAGATCATACGAACAATCAATTCACCAATTATCTGTACCTTCCATCTGAGTTCATGTTCGATCAATTTAGTTACCAAAAAAGAAAATAAACCTTTAGTGCGAGAGCAATAGCCATCCCTACAATGAAGAGAAAAAATGGCATGACAAAGTCTGCAAGATTACAGCCATTCCATGGTGCATGACTGATCATTGGCCATTCTCCTCCGGCATCATCCACCAATATCATCATCTAAAATGTACACAATCAATTAGTCACTGTTGTCTAGCTGTACGGTTTATTAATACTAACACTGCAAGATTCAACCCACGAATCAAACGATCCTGTTTCTGGTTCTCGCACATTTCAGTGCCCGAAACCAATTTGCTACAAACTGGAAGCTTTCTAAATTAAACATAGTGCAAGCAGTCCCAGCATCAGGTCTATATTCCACAACTATGCATTCTACCAACTACGGCAAGCTGACAGTATCATTTTCTATTATTAAAAACTAAACACCCGTTTGATTATTTCCAGATGATAATTAATTAAGTTTATTTCAAATTCTTCCATTATTAGAACAAAACAAGCACAAGATTTATCAAGTATTTCTAAAAGATTAAGTTTTGAAATAACTATTCAGAAATACAGATACTGCCGTACGATTAGGGATCATAAGAAGAAGTGTTATTACCGCAACAGTAAGACCTCTGAAGATATCAAGAGACGCGACACGTTTTGTTTTCTGATGAGTGAGTAGGTGTTGTTTCTTTTCATTTGGAGCTGTTTTTTCTTCTTCCTCCTCCTCGATGATGAGATGAGCTTCACGTTCCATTATTTAGGTTTTACCTTCAAGGATTTGATTAATGGAGGTGTGTTCTAATTCTACTATCCTTCTCATTCAGTGGAGACTGGAGACCTATCGTATAAGAGAATTAGGCAGAGATTCTGGTGTGTTCAGTTTAAGCTGTTCAAGTGACAGAAAGTTTGTTTTGGATAAGAGTTTTTACTTCGATTCCGGACAAGAAAGTTGGTGGGAGAGGGAATCTTAGGTAATTTATGTGGACAATAAAAGTTTAAGTTGCTTAAATGGCAGATCAGTCGCTTTGGCCGAGTGGTTAAGGCGTGTGCCTGCTAAGTACATGGGGTTTCCCCGCGAGAGTTCGAATCTCTCAGGCGACGGCTCTTTTTCTTTTATCAAGAAACCACCTTTTTCTTTTATCAAGAAACCACCTTTTAGGCTGTATTGATAACATCTAATTCCCTGGAGTTAATCTTCTTTTCATGGAAGTGAAAAGTTGTTTTTCGTCGTTGGATTAAAATCTTATCCATGAAATTGTGGACTCATTTTTCAAAAAAATTCTATTTTTAGCTTAATTTCATGGAAAGTCTTTCCTTCCCTTGGAATTGATTTCACGGAATTGACTTCCCACGGAATTGTTTCCTTTCCCTAGTATCAAACACAGTTGTAGGCTTTGTTTGATATAATTCCATGGAATTAATCCATTTTCCATCGTTTGGTACATAATTCTAATATCTTTTCCGCAAATCACTCCATTTTGCATCGTTGGGTACATAATTTAATTCCTCGACTGAATTTTTCACGTGGCCTTATCTAGGGAAAGCAAGAAAATTCTTATGGGGTGAGGATGAAGAGAAGAAAAAAATGAGTTGGGTGGCTTGGAGAAAGATTTGCAGGCCTAGAAGGAAGGGTGGCTTAGGCATCAGAAATTTAAGAAGTATCAACAAGTCTTTATTAGCAAAGTGGCATTGAGATTTGCTAAGTGCAAGCAGGGTTTGTGGAGACAAGTGATATGTGAAAAAACATATACTAACCCTTCTTGTTTGGCTAAGGTACAAATTGTGACATAATTAGCAGAAGTATGTGGCATAACATTGAGAAAACTAAGAAGGAATTTATGATGGTGGCTGACTTTCAGTTGGGAAATGGAAGAAATGTTAGTTTCTGGCATGACTGGTGGGTGGTGAAAGGTTCTTTATCAAAAAGAAATCCAAGGCTTTACGGAATCAGTTCAGATCAACAATGTTCAGTAGCTGAGAAGAGACGGTGACAATTGGAGCTTCTCCTTTACAATAAGTTTAACCTTGCAGAGAGCATTGATATTCTGGAATTGGAACACGACTCAAAAAAATGTGGCGTTGGAGGATCAGGTAGAGGATACTATGACTGGATATGCCACTGCAAAGAAGATTTACGACAACCTGATGACGACTAATGAAGACTGCGACTTCGAGAATTTGCTTGGAGGTAAGCTGGTGCCACCAAAGGTTAAGTTTCTTACATGGGTGATAATGAACATTTTGAGTTCCTACTAGAGTTATGCTTCAGATGAGGGGAGTTAATGTGGCGTCTACAGTCTGCACATTGTGTAATTCAGAAAAGGAAACCATTAGCCACTTATTTTTACACTGTGAATGGGCTATGAAACTATGGCATTATTTCTTGGATACTTGGTTTATAAATGGGTGTTGTCAGAGAATATCAAAGACCGACTTTCTTGCTGGGGAATTCGAAGATTCAATGAAAGAAAGAGAATTGACTGGTGCATTTTGTCGTACACTATTATGTGGGAGTTGTGGTTAGAGAGAAATTCAAGAGTTAATGGGGGGAAGAGCAAGAAAGAATGACGATCTTACTGTTGCAGTCAAGTTAACCATAATTTTATGGTGCTCTCAAACTAAGATTTCTCATGGATATTCACCAAATCAAATTATATTCAACTGGGAGGCAAATCAAATTCTATGTACCGATTACCCTTTCATGACCAGAGTCGCTGCAGCAGTCCTGCTCTCCTGGTTAAAGGATGTCACACTATGCTTTGTTGGGTATTTCTAGAGACTCATCTTTCAAACATGGGCTTATTTTGAACCCATTACTTCTGCTAAGTCTATCAATGGCCACCGTGACAAACAGTGGATTCATATCATTTTACGATTTTATCCTAGTATCAAAATCCACCATCAACAACGGGTTACTAAAATAACAACGACAAAGGTACGTTATCACCTACCCGTGCTTCCCAACTCTCAAGAGAAGTCTTTATAGTCGTTAGGTAAATCCCACAGAGGAACTGCTACCTAATAGAGGATGACTACCACAACAAGCTTACACCGAAGTGCAAAGAGTTTACGATCAATTCCACAGAGAAACTTCACGTATTATTGATGCTTGTGGTTTCCACTCTTTAATCCTCTATTTATAGCTCTCAATAAGATAGGTTTCTTTGAGATAAAGCAATATATTACTTGCGCTACAAGTTAGCAAGTGCCCGTGTAAACGTGCATGTTACTTGACTTGCACACATAGAAACCCTAGGTTAATCTCACTTGGAATTCTTTTAACATTTATCTGCCAAGTGGTTTATTAGCTCTTAACCACTTCAGGATAGAAATCCAATGACCATGAGAACACCTTTATCTTATTGACTCATTGAGATTCGTTAGATGGACTACAGAAGATATTTTGATAAGCTCAAGTCCAACTAAGAGATGAGGAGTTATCTGTAGAAACCCGCGTAAAAATCCTGCAGAATATTCCCACACGGTTCACGAACCGTCCAGATCTGGAAACAAGGCCAAATGCATTGAATATGATGTTCACGTATATGTACGTGTACATATCGATGATTTGAGACACGGGAGGAAAAATCGGTGCCATTGTACACGAACCGGTTCGTGAACTGCCGTGAGTTCCAAATTAGGGTTTTGACTGGATCCGCTGGGAGTACCTGGGCTGGGCCAGTTTTCCTGTACTTAGACGTGTGGACGTCCTCAGCTATAATCCATGGACTCTGCTCTAGAGTACTCTTTTAGATTCACCCAATTTCCTACATGTGATTTGCAAGCAAACCATTGTACTGGAAAATGTATTGAATATGTCTCATGTATCTTGTAACTTAGTATAGTGGGAACATATACAAAGATAACTCATGGTTATGTAGACAAGAGTACAATCCCAATCGCTATTATTGTTTCTATTAAAGTAGCCGACCATTTCGAAAGATAAAATAAGTAGAATAGAAGAAATTCCATATAATGTCACAACTCCTACTAACCTTTCGTCGATGAAGATGAAGAATATATGATGTCTTCTTGGTAAGCTCAGTCTTCGTCTTCAAGGTCTCTACTACTTTGTGTATATCCCAATTCCGAAATCTAAACTTTAGTAGGCTAAATCAAGAATTGTGTTTTGACACCCAAAACTGACAACTAGCTTGACATACCAACGCTAGTGAGTTTGACCGGACAATGCCCTAACAGAAGCTAGACTTCAAAACCTAATGTCTGATTGGGAAAATCTCTGAAGTTCTAAAGAAGACACCTTTACTGACTTTGATCATAAACCTTCTGAAATAGTGAATGCCTCCAATCGCTAGGAAAAAGCATTGAAGAAAGAGAAATTGTGAGAAAAAGGTTTAGGTCTCTTCCTCCAAGATATAACTCGAAAAAACATGTCATCCAAGAAATGCCTCCAATCGCTAGGAAAAAGCATTGAAGAAAGAGAAATTGTGATAAAAAGGTTTAGGTCTCTTCCTCCCAGATATAACTCGAAAAAACATGCCATCCAAGAAAAACATGGATATGATATATCAAGGGGTGATTTAGTTTCAAAACTAAAAATCTTTGATTATGATCATCGAAGTAAAGTCGTGTCCTTAAAAGCTTGATGAGTGCCGAACTCACACAAAAATATATTCCTTACTTCTCTAA
>JAJJMA010154913.1:0-12865 GCA_023529015.1 Papaver nudicaule | reverse complement strand
ACCATAAGACTCACGAGCCAAAACGAAAAGTTGGTAGTATTTCGGTACCCCTCCTTTTTCAGAGTGTAAACAGACTGAGACCTCGTCTCCCTCAGTTTCGGTTGAGGCAATGGGCGAGGATGTCCCTGACACTACCGTCCCGTACTATGAGTTGACGAGGCTTGATCCACAGCCTACAGATAGTTACCAGCACTGTACGATTGAGGATATCAGAAGCATGTTTCCTCTTGATGGCTTAGAGGTTGAGTTGTATAGAGACGTCGATGTCTTAACCGAACATATGATTCGTAACTTTACTTTTGACGAGAACAATCTTCTTACCATAGTTGGTCAGCTCGTTGCTGGATTAATTCTTCATATTTTCAATCCCGAGGATACCTTTTATTTTGACGTGTTATCGAAGCGTAATATCCCAGACACGAAGTCTGAGATCCGAGGTATCTTTCAGTACACTGGGAATTTTATTCGTCTCCTTCACGAGTGTTGGTTTCGTAGTAAGGGTAAATCCAGGGTAAACTGTTATGATCCTTTTGACCCTTAGTTTGGTGTCATTGCATCTCATCATACTCCTGCCCATTTTAATGCCATGTGGGCGGACTCTGTCCAAAGCTCAAATATCTTGCCCTGGCGTGTGGGTCCTCATCGTCTTAATCCTGCTGGGGTTCCTCCCTTGTTGAAGGAATGTGACAATATTTCTCAACCGAAGATTCCTGGTACCATGAGTGCGGTCTTCCATGTGGAAAAAAGGATTCTTCTAGATCATGACAAGCGGTGGATGCGTACTCCTTTGAGGATCAGAGGCCCTTGTTTTGCTGGCTTCAAGAGGGATGATTCGGGGAACTAGACACCGAGGCTTTTAACCGATCTCCCTGATAAGTATCGTGGCTTTATTGCTTGGGTTTTTAATACCTCCAAGCCTCAGGTATGCCTCAGTTTTCCTTTGGACTTTCTTTTAGCTGGTGTCTTTGTGTTTCTGTTTCATTCCTTTCTTGCTTTTGCTTTGATGTAGACTAGTGCCCCTTCGAAAAAGAAGAAGGCGACGAATAAAAAGACCGCGGGCAAGCCTCGGAAGGGTGACGCCTCTGCTTCGGGGAAGGATGGTAGTTATGTTTCCTTGTCAAAGGTATGGCTTAGCTTCTTTCAGTAAATAAATGTTTATTGCCCTTAGTTTTCCCACGAAGCCATAGTTTTGACAGAGGTATGTTTGTTTATCCCCTGTAGCCGAGGAAACGTTCTTTGAGAAAGAAGGTCGGTCCCTTCGACGATGAAGAATATAGTACTAGTGGTAGTCCTCCCAACGAAGGTTTGGAGGATGGATCTGACGTGGAAGATAGAAAAGGAAAGAAGATTGTTTATGACGTGGAAGAAGAAGATGATGAAGAAGGAAAGGAGGAAGTGAAGGAGGAGGAGGAGGAGAAGAAGAAGAAGAGAATCTGAAGGTTCTTCGTCTCTTGGTTCCAGTGGGGATGATAACTTTCAGGGTGGCTTGAAAGGTTCGCAAAAAAGAAAGTTGGGTGATGATAAAAGTGGTAAGAGGAGCACTAAGGATGAGGGTGACCAAATCCATGGGTTGACTCATGGGGCTGATAAGAAGAAAATGAAGGTTTCCGAGGGTGCTGATACCCAAGGCCAAGGATCAGGACAGTTGCCTTTGAATGTGGGTGTAATTGCCCGACCTGTTACCCCCTTTGGTGTTAGTACGCCTATTGGTGGCACTCCTGGTGGTTTTCCCATGTTATCCCCTCTTCGTCGTCTTACACTTAACTAGTCTGGCTCTTCGTTTACGGGGAGGAGAGAGGATAGTTCTTTGACCGGGACCTCTGTCGCTGTCTTCGGTAGTTCTTCTCGGGTTGCTATTACTCCTCGTCCCTTAGATCTCGTGAGCAGGAGGGTTGCCTTGTTATTGGAGTCTGACGAAGATATCTTCCGTCGTTGTTATAAGCCTTCGCATCACTCTTGCTCTGTGAATCCCCCGCTGCTTAGTCCCGATGAGAGAAACAGAATGAAGAATTCCTTGGATCTTCAACTCTCGAAGGTACATGAATTTTTTCTGGATGCTACTCGTTCCAACATCCTAGGTGAGACACCTAGTCTTGAGAGCGTGAAGGAGAGGATGCATCAATTTACTGGGCCCCTTCCTCAGCTGGACTTGTACTCGGTAATTAATTTTCCCAGTTTGTATACTTGGTTTCTCTTTTCTCCTTCGTTCTGTTTTGATGCTTGGTTGTATTTTTCTTTTCTTGGCGTAGTTATTCGAGCAACTGCGTTGTTCTTCTTTGATGGTCAGCTTCTATGTAGTCAAGCGTGCCAAGCTAGGGAATTATGCTAGCCAGGTTATCTCTGATCGTGATAACGCAGTGAAAAGGTACCAAGAAGCCCAACATCTTCAACGAAGTGATGGCTCGTCATCAAGAGTAGTTGACCTTGAAAAGGAACTTCCAAATCTGAAGGCGGAGTTGGAGAAAACTCATTCTGCTAAACATTTGGCGGAGAAAGCTCGTGCTGCGGCTGAATCTTCGCTGGTCAAGGAAGCTGAGAAGTCTAAAAGTAAGTGAATCCTTGCTCATATCTTGTTTCTTTTCCTCTTGTTATTCGTGTGTTTAAGGTCGAGTCTTGCTTATCAGTCGTCGATTCCCGTGTTGAAGAGCTTAGTGATACTTGTCAATTGTCATCAACTTCGTCAAGATCTGTGGCATTTCCAACAGAAAAGTGATAGGTACTTAGTTTTGAACCGTTGTCTTGAGACTCAATTGGAGATGTCTCGGTCTCATAACACCGAAGTTGTTAAAGAGATGGATGAACTTCGGGCTTCTTCTGAACACACTATTTATAAGCTGAGAGAAGAGGTACGTGTTCTGCAGCTTCATGTTAGTCGTCAGGAATAGAATAATAATATTGCTCGTAAAGAATTGGATTCCCTGCACGAAACATCAGCAAGCATTATTTCTGAACGAAATAAGTTATATACGAAGGTGAAACAATTGGAATAGGAACTTGACCAATCACGTCCTTCTTCGTCTCGAGGTTCTGGTATCTCAGCTTCGACCGTAATGGATTTAAACAAGAAGATTTGTGAGTCTGATATAGCAAATCGTTCCCTACACACCAAACTAGAGTCTCTTCTATCGACCAATTATAATCAGTTGTCCGAAGAATACTCTCGGGCTGATTCAGCTCGTATTGTGGCCGAGCATAATTATGATTCAGCTTTTTTGATTTGTTTTTTCTTGACGTAGGCTTGGAGGAGCAATTGCATAAGCTTAAGACTGAGGTGATAACTTCCTCTGGCGAAGAACATATGCTGAAGGATCTGGTGTCTACATTCGATGCCAGTGAGAGAGCTTTGCAAGGAGAGGTGGATAATCTTCATGGCCAATTTTCTGGTTTTGAGGAAAGCGTGGCCCAAGGGGTTGCTAGTCATGATGGTGAGCTGAGTCTTCGATATGCTCGTGAATCTGCCATATTTGTTAACCAGACCTTTGAAGAAGCCGAAGTGCACGTCAACGAGACCCATCCCGAGCTTGGTTTGAAGTTTCCCCGGGTAGAGGTTCCATGAATTTCGATCTTTTCTTGTATTTTAGTGTGGTAACGGGAATGCCCTCGTTTGTCTGTAATTTCTTTATTCTGTCGACTTCTTGATGTGACGAGGATGGCCTCGTTTGTTTGATTTCTTTTGTATTTTTGGATTAGTGACAAGGGTCACCTCGTCAGTATGAACATCTTTTCTTTGTGTGTGAATCTGTAATATTTAAGATAAATACTTTTAGTTAACGTACCACAGCTTGGGGGCTACTGTTTCGACCCTTTTAGTTTGCTAGGAATATTTTTCCCCTCAGTAAGTTCGATTACCCATGTTTTCTTGGACTAAGCACTACCTATCCATCACCCTGGGCCAGAGCGGACTTAAGGCATTAGTCCGGAAAATAGGCTTTCCCGCAGTTTAAGACGTGTGAGTATCTCTTTCATATGGATTCTTACTTTCTGCCTCGTACCGGTGTACGAGGATCCTAGAGAATGACATGTGTACCTCAGGCCTTGCTCCTGTCTATGGCAATTGTTATGTTGCGCTTTATTAACATTTCTATGGTGTTGTTTTCACCTTGTAGTAACATAAACATTTATATGGTGTTGTTTTCACCTTGTAATTTCTAGTAAAATGGTTCCGGTAGTGAGATCCTTTGTTGTGCCTTATAGTAGTATGGGTCTTCTCATCCTTTCCTTTGGTTAGAGCTTTTGGCCTTGCTTTCATCCTTCGCTAATTACTTGTCATTTTTAGGACTTCGGTCGAGGGAGCTGTGATTGATTGTGCTGACAGTCATGTCTTGTTTGTTCCACTTGTCTGTATCCATCACGTCTTCCTTCCTTGTTGCTTGATCTGTAATTCCATTCCCCCCTCAACTTTGTGTACTTGGTTATTGCCTTTATTCTTTTATTGATAGTTTTGCTTCAAACGCCCTCCTTGTTTCATGTCATGCTTCGTTGCTTTGACCTTTTCTGGGAACGGGTTGTGCTACTTTCTGTGTATCTCCATCTCTGCATACGGTGTGGGGAACTTGAGATGTCGCTCATGTAGTGAAACTTCTCCTCCTAACTCTCGGATCCATCTCTCTCCTAGTATTGCACGGTAGGGGGATGGTGCTTCAATGATACAAAACTTGGCCAAGGTCTTCACTGGTCCTACGTCCACTTGTAGAGTTAATTCTCCCTTTACTATCATGGTTGCTCTGTATGCGTCGTGGATGATCTCCGAAGATGGACTCGTATGTTCGTCCTGGAATCCCATTTGTAGAAATTGGTTGTAGAATAGGATACTGTGGACACTTCCGTTATGTTCTGTCCGTGCACAGGTAGTGTTATGACCAGAGGTTTGTTGGTTGCCGATTTTTCTTGACTTTTGGCCATGCCCGTGTCCTTTGCTTGCATAGGTAGACTTCGCTCCTTAGGATTTCTTGATATTTTTCTTCGTTGTTGGCATGTTCTTCAATGGGCTTTTGGATCATCTTCGTGTATTTCCCGAATTCTCCTCGACCTATGTATCTCTCAATTGTATTTCGAAGATGTTTGCAATGATTGGTGGTGTGCCCTCTTGTCTGATGATATTCGCAGTATTATTTATGTTCGATCGTCTATTCTTTTTGTTTCCCTCTTGTTGATGAGTAGTCGAAATCTTTCATGCTTTATTCTCTTCTAAGTATCTCCGAAGGTTGTAGAATGAGGTCTGTGTACATTGTCTCATGTGCTTTTCCTTTCCTAATGTTGTCTAACAGGGCTATTTTTTGCTTTAATCTTTCCCCCAGTTCACTACACCAAATTTGGCGAATAGCAACACATTGTAGCAATTGCCGTTGCGGAATTTTTGGGCCGTTGCGGAATTTAGAAACGGCCCAGTTTATGTTGCATTTCGCCGTTGCTTATTTTTAGCGCGTGCCGTGTACGTGTGCGGCCAAAAACACCTCCCCACACTTTTTAGGATTTTTATGCCCAAATAGATATCACTAGAGTTGTTTTTCCGCCCTAGTTATGAAGTGTGTGGGATGAATGTATGCCAAACCTTATCCTTCCATCGATCTAACCAACCTCCGTATCAGCCACAATCATTCTTCTTCGTCTCTCTTTCTAGAGCTCTTGTTCTCTTACAGAAACAAAAAAAACACTCGTTTGTTTTCCTGCAGCGGATCTTCCCCTCTTCTACTACCAACTACCACCACCCTTAGTTATCATCTTCATCGTTATCATTAACATCATTACCAAATCCTTATAGTTTTGGTCGTCGGGGAAAAAGATTTATACGAAAGATGTAAACCCTTAGTTATCATCTTCATCGTTATCATTAATTTAGGTCTCAATTTTCTTATTTCAAATCTAGGAAGTAAATAAACCCTAGATTCAGATGTTTTTCTTAATTGTTTCAAAGATTCTAGTCTTTAATCTTCCTCAGATGATGTTCAAAGTGTCAGATCTACAAAGAAAAACCCTACTTTTGTTTCTGTATTTTTGATTTTGAGGACTGTTCGTGGGTAAGTTTCCTAATGAACCCTAGTTTGATTTTGAGTTTTTTTGGTTGATTTACAAATTGGGTTTTTGATTTTGTTTAATTTTTGGTTTTTATTTGTTGTGTTTTTTATGTAGAAATTATTGGGTTTTTTAGATTTAACTAAACCAGATCTTGGTTTTACTAACTGATTTGTTGCTGAATTATTTACAGGGATTGAAGATTTAGTTCGAAGAAATGTATATAAAGCAGGTAAAATTGTGTGTTATGAGATGATATATAACTAAGGGTTTGAATTCGTCGACTTGTTTTTGACTTCTGTTGACTTATTTATTTAACCAGATTATTATTCAAGGGTTTAAAAGTTACAGAGAACAGATTGAAACTGAAGAATTCAGTCCTAAAGTTAACTGTGTTGGTAATGGCCTTCTTTCCTTTTACTGTCATTTTCTTGAAATTCTCATAGATGCTTAACTTAGTTAATAATAAGAAAAACTCGAGGGATGGAGGAGGATAATTGTTCAAGTTTTCTTAGTCTACGCCGTATTTTTTGTTCAACCAACTGATGTGTTTGACATGTCTGTGTAATAGTTGGTGCTAATGGATCTGGAAAAACCAACTTCTTTCATGGTAAGTAGCAACTTTTGTTATGAATATGTATTTAGTTGAAGTTGGCTGTAGAGATTGTTTTTTTGCTATTATTGACATGTGATTGGTGGGTTGGTATCTGATTTGTTTTTCTGTTTATTTTGTAGGGTTTTAGATAGTTGGTCAAGGAATTATGATTTAGGTTTTGCAGGAACCTGCTGTTACACCCTGGTTATTTTGGTTGAGTGAGTACTGAATTTTAACTCCGTTAGTAATGTATACTTCTTTGAGCGGATTTGTGAATGTTTAACATCACGACCTACTCATGCCATTGACATTACAAGGGAGGTGAGATTCTTTTCTACATTCTGCTTCTTGGAGTTACAATTTTGGATACTATAAGCTGCAGAATTCGTTTTTATTTTATTTTAGCTTTTAAGCTTTTTTCATCAGCTGTTTTGTTGCATCACATTGTATGTAGGCTATACGGGAGGGAGTTGATGCTGTGGTTGCAGTTGGAGGCGATGGTACCCTTCACGAGGTTCGTGAGTTTATCTTCTTCTTCTGTCTATAGGTTATTACAGCTCTGTTGTTATATAGCGTTATCGATTATAGATTCCTTACCTGTTTCCTGAAGTATTTTTGTATGCTTTTAGTATTTCTTTGAAGAGTTGCGATTACAAATGGCTCACAGATATTCTTTTTCCATCACAGGGCTTACACTGTAGATGATTGTGAATTTTGTTGAGTTTTCTTTGTCGGCTTCTCACTATTTCCTTATCTAGGTGTAGGAACTTTGCTAAATAGCAGAAGCCAGATTACTTCGACTACAACAGGAGCTCTGAGAGAGGCTATGTCTACAGGAGTGAAGGTTGTGATAGCCACTGGAAAGGTAATTAGAATGATTATTTTCCCTTTTCTCAACTGGCTTCTGTGTGGTGACTGCTGACCACGATAGTGGCTTCACAAATCATTAGACCTCTTAAATATCCATCTCCTTTTGACTAGTTTGTATCTAGTCTTTTTTAGTGAAGAGACTACATCATCTTTTGATGTTATTTTTATCTTTCTTTCCTTTAAGTTTAGACATTGCGGGGTTATTTGTTAGATAATTGACAAACAATGGTTTCTACTTAAAATAAATGAATGGTTGTTACTTATTTGTGCAATGTTTCAAACAGGCTCGTCCTGCTGCTATGACTGCTTTGAAGGCGGTAGGTTTAGCAGGAAAAGGTGGCATTCTTTCGGAAACTTCACCTGGGGTTTTCTTACAGGTGTGTATCTCTGTCAATGTTCCTCCACTATAAATCTCATAAAGTACGAATATATCTCACTTTACGAACTAGCGACTTACTGGCTTCCAAACAGAACAAACATCCTTGCTCTGGCACTCCCAAAGCTTAATCTTCTGTTTCTGACCCTCATGATTCTTGTCATCGATCAGAACAGGGTAAGCTTTTTATTTCAGATCGAAATGTTGTTTCTATGTAGGAATTTGCCTTGTGGGTTTGTATGCTTTCCGCATCTACAACCTATCCTCTGTGTTTTAGCCAGTTCTCTTCAAAATTGTGCACCCTCTAACTTGGCATATTAACTTTCCTGTCATCTTTATTAGTTTAATCTTCCCATGGATTCAGGACACTGTGGATCACTTGCATTTTTTGGTTTGCAGTGTGTTATCTCTTGACAAATTGATTTTTTTTTTTTGTATATGGAACAGGCACTTGTTGATGCTCCCGATATGGAGAGAAGCCAAATGAATTTCAAGAGGCTCTCACTAACAGACATCAAAATTGACATTGGCATAATTCCCAAGAAGAAGGTTTTGATCGACGCCATGGAGGCTGCAGGCAAGTTACTAGCTTTGTTCCTCGTTTAGATAAAGTGATAAGTATGTTGCTACATCTGATTGTCGCTAATCAGATTTACATGTTGCACAGATGTTAAGAAGAAATGGGAAAGCAGATCTTGGGGAAGAAAGTTGATTGTTCAGAAGAAAAGAGCATCCTTGAATGACTTTGACAGGTTCAAGGTCATGTTGGCAAAGATCAAGGTCTGTCCTACGACTTATCTTTCTTAGAAAGAAAGGGTGTTATGAACCTTGTCTGTTTTGCTAAAGGCTTTCTAATGATATTAAATTTCAGTTCTTCATATAAACAAGTCCATGGAGCTTTTGAAAGCATCATTAGCTAATTGGCTTCTATGACTTTTAATTGTGGCAGAGAGGTGGAGCCTTCATGGTGTAATCCTTCCTTGGAAAGGCTATAATTGGATTTGAGTTGGGGTTATTGGCAGAAGAGTTCGACAAAGGAAATCGATTCAAGACAATGTTCACCTAGTCAATCTGATGGGAAGGTACCTATCTATCTCATGCTCAAATATGAGTATTACAGAACTAGGTTATACAAGTATGGATACTGAAACTAGCTAGGTTTTATGTATTAGAGAACAAGAACATTGGTTTTCAGTTATCTGAATGTATGAATTTTTTTAGTTTTTTTTGGCTAAGTTTTTTTGTAAGTGTATGAAGTATTAATTTTGGCTAAGTGTATGAAGTATTTATTTTGGCTAAGTGTCCGAATGGTTTGAAAATATCTATCTTTGTAAGGTCAAAGATTGGCCGAGCTGACCAGGTCAAAGTCTGACCAAGCTTGTTTTGATCAGGTCAAAGTCAAGCTTGGTCTTCTTTGACCTGGTCTTTTTTTTGACTTTGGTAAAAATTTAGAAACGGCAATGAGCCGTTGCTGGTAAAAATATATGAAACGGTAATTGGGTCGTTGCTGATTAAAATTTGAAACGGTTACAGGGCCGTTGCGGGCAAAATTAAGCAACGGAAAAAAGGTCGTTGCAGGCAAAATCTAGCAACGACTGAACTAGGTCGTTGCTAGATCCGTTGCTAACCGAGAGACGCAACGGCAACATTACCGTTGCTAAAATTCGTCACACCATGAATAGCAACGGCCATCCCCCGTTTCTAACACTTTTAGCAACAGATGGGCACCGTTGCTACCACCCAAAATTGGTGTAGTGGTTGATGGCTTTCCGCTACGCGCTTTTTCGTCCTTGGGACGTGATCCTTGCTACTTGTTACTTGTGAGGCTTCGCTTTCTTTTCCATTCATGAGGTTCTTCTCCTGGGTTACACGGAGTTCTCCTTCGTTAGTGTGCACGTTAGTTATTATCTCCATGGTCAGCACCGAGGTCTGACTCACATTGTATCTGTATTATTGTGCCTTGTCCTCTGATTTCTTCCTCCTTCCTTTCTCTGGTGATTCTTGTTGATGGTCTTCCAGGGCATCATAACTTCTGGTTCTTCTGGGGCTTCGTCTATCGCCGCCCAAGGTGTCGAGGATATCCTCGTGCTCTTTCTGCTTCAAGATAAGGGTTGATAGATGTTTCAGGATCTTCTCACTCACGCTTTTTCCTCTTGTCGTGATTTTTTCCTCGGTCGCTCTGGAATCTTCGTGGTTCTCGTCCATAGAAAACTGGTACCTGCCAGACTCTTGTCGTCCTTGTCCTGCTGGCATCTCGTCCATGCTTCGGATCATATCTTCGGGCTATCGATTATGCTCGTTATGCTTTACCAGCCTTTTTGTGGTATACTTCGGTCTGATCTTCTTGTTTCCCGGCTTTTGACGTCCTAAATTTTAGTTGGGGATCTTGTATAGTCTCCAAAGTTTCGGCTTGCTAGATCTTCGGTTTTCGCCTTTCTTCGTCGTCCCCTTCGGCCCTATTTCTGTTTGGTAAACCCGAGACACATAAAGGGAAAAGTTTCCTCGTACGACAGTACGTGTCAGAAATCAGAGGTATATTTTAAATGTTTGTAAAACTAACCCATTAAGTCTCATAAATGTGGCGGCTCTCAAGATTGGTAAAAGTGAATCTCTTTGGGAAGGACTACCTGTGTAAGGTGAGATCCATGTTTTGATGGTAAAATCTAAAGGGTTTTCATTTTTTGGCAGTTTTTTGTAAAGTCAGTGGTGTAAAAACTAGGTAAACTTAATGCTCTTATAGAAAATCTACCGTTTGTTTATCATCTTTTTGGCACATATGAAGTCTGGCGAACCCTTTGCACGAGAACCAGCTTTTGTCCACTAGAAAGTGGTGTGATTCCCACAGATCTTTGATCCAGTTTCAACTCTTTCTTTGAAACGAACCTTTTGACCTGCCTCAGGGATAAAAACTACTCGAAAAAGAGGAAAAGCTCGTAAAATAGCCCCTAGCTCACCAAAACACCAAAAATAAAGTTGTGAAAACTAAAGAGAAACACTGATGAAATGAAAATTTTCTTTCGAATTGAGGTTGTTAAAACTTACAAGGATATTGGTCCCTGTTTCTAGCGCCAAACTGTTACTACTAAATTATCCCATAGTATATTAACCGTTAAATATGATAAATGCAGAAGTCTATGATCATACTCTGGTCCTCATTCCTGACTCCCTCTTGAATTAGAGTAAACAGTCTAAGGAACTCACCAAAGCCATTAGTGGGTATGATGAAATATACAACGTAATAAGCAAATATAAAGCAACTAATAACACAACTTATTTTATAATGGAAAGAAATATAACTACGTTACTATTGATACAAGAATATAACGAGGTTTGGCACAGTGTGTGCTTTACATCCTCGGGGTAAGAATCTACATCTCTTTATTGCTCATGCTGGATGAATTACAAGGTTGTATCGGTTAATTATGAGCTAAGTTATTCTTCTCTGGAGTATTTTCTCTTTATTCTTGCTCTATCTCTCTAAGGTTGTTCGACCCCTTCTTCATGGTTGAGAGGTATTTATAGTAGTCTTAGGGAGGAAATCCTCTTTGCTACATATTGGTTCTTCTAGTATTTGATGATCTCCGGTGACTGTTTGACTTCGTGCACCGCCCTCGTTGCCCGTTCTCAGGATGACACCTCTTATACAGGGCTTGTTTCTGCTATAGCAATCCCTTGATGTGCTTGATGTTTAGATATTTATTACTTCGTTTACTTTATGTCGCCTCCTTGTCCATTCGCTAATCAACACGTGCCTCCATCCTTCTGTCAAGATATAAAGTGTTGAGGTGACCTCTGCACACGCGTCTATCATGCCCAGGACTATCAAAGCTACGTTCATTCTGGCCTTTGGTTTTCATCATACCTCGTGATGAGGTAAAGTGTTTTGGGATGGTTTTCATACTTCGTCTCTTTCTTGATATCGTGCCCCCGGCTCTTAGATAAGACCATGTGTCCATAGAGAATTATTTCTTAACAAATATAATCTTGATAACCCACATACACATAATAGATTCATAAATATTGAATCATGTATTGCGTTTGGAATTCACACACTTATTTTAGAGATTTTCGAATTTATCAATAAAATAAAATAACAAACAATTTAAATACTAATAATTTTTATTTTACGAATAACATTATTTAATCCTTAAAGATGAAAAATGTTGTTAAAGAGTTTCTTCAAGATCCTCAAACTTTCCGACCCCATTATCACAGAATTCTCCATTGATATCACGAATACGCTTAACAGTGTCTTTATTTTGCTCATGTGCCAACGAGTTAACCTTTCGATTTACAGTTCGGATGAACTCACGATTTCCCATCTCAAGTTGAATGAGACGTTTTTGGTTTCGAATAACTACTCTTTGCTGTTGCATGATCCTATGTTGAAATCTACGTGTTCGAAATCATTTGTTTTATATTGCATAAATCCATTTTTGTATCGAGACAATTTTGGACAAGTATATCAATGGTTCCTACATGGATGAGCACACTTCTTTTTCTTTGAGAGGATTAACTTTGTCTGGGTCTAAAGAAATCTTGACCGATTTGTTGAAATCAACAGACAACTCTTCATTGACATCATTCATGGCTTCAATGAGTTTTGCTTTCAACCTGGCCTGGACCATCATATTTCTTACAGTGAATATTACTGTGATAGCGATAGTATTTATTTCTAAACAGATATCTCAAATCCATTAAAGAAAATACTTAAACCTGCCAAAAATGATTTCCAGAAAAAGTTGAATATAATTCTTTACATTTCCGTTAAATTTCGAAAGAGATTATGGATTCGAAATTGAGGTAAAATATATTCTAACATGAAGATTCTTTAATGTGTAATATTCATATGAGATTTCCCAGAGTAACAAAAATCTTGCAAGACAATAATGTATCCAGGGATCCGAACTCAATGACTCT
The DNA here is from genome assembly GCA_023529015.1 of Papaver nudicaule. Lineage (NCBI taxonomy): Eukaryota > Viridiplantae > Streptophyta > Magnoliopsida > Ranunculales > Papaveraceae > Papaver > Papaver nudicaule. The sequence goes on along the minus strand of JAJJMA010154913.1, from coordinate 92 downwards.
AGGAATTTTTAGCAGCTTATTCAAAATAAAGAGAATATTACATATCACACACACACACACACACACACACACACACACACACACACACACAC